>CM033621.1:26326906-26434420 GCA_019453435.1 Rhinogobius similis
TAAATTAGCCATTTATTTGCAGGTAAGATACACAGTAGCAGCAAATGTCTCAGTGAATGTCATGCTGAACAGATGGTTGTCAGATGTATGTTGCACATGGATGTGAGGCCGACTTTTAAGAAAACCCACAAGAGACAGAAGAGTAGATGGTCCAGCAGAGGCCAACTCTCTGTCTCGCTGTGTTTTTTTACACACTAAACTACATGCTAAGACTTCATAGCACATCCACTTAGGACTGCTCTGAATCTGCTTAAAAATAACTCTGGAAAATAGCTTCATGACCTTTTTCACAAAGGGGTCAAATACGTCAATACTGCTTGTTCGTCTTCTGCCCTAACTTCTCACATCTCCCTTGTTTAAGCACTATATCTATGCTTTTGGGCAAGTTGGTGAGTGCTGGTGCTAGACATGGATAATAACTGTTAAGTCACACGTATGCACGCAAGGTTAGTTTGCCTATTACATGTTACTGTCCGTGCCTGTACACAATATGTGTTTTTTAAGGATGGGTTGAAGGCACTGTGGCTGTTGCAGTGGGGGATGGAGAGAGCAGTGTGAGGTGATGCAAGGAGGGAGGAAGCTTGCTGTTTTAAATCCATATGAGACAACAGGCAGGATGAGTAATCAATGGAGGGATCAATGATGGCGATGAGTTTCTAACACTCTGCTGCCACAGCCTTCTCCCTTGAACTCACAATTTTGCTATACCTTTTCTCTTCCTCTGCTCTATTCTCTGCCTCCTCCTTCAGATCTCTTCTGAATCATTGAGTCAGCAGCTTGTCGATGAGGTCTTTGTACTCTGAAGACAAGCTCCACTGCCCCTTTCTCAAAGCCTGCAAGGCCAGTCTATGTGGGCCTTTGTCTATTCCTGCACAGTTGCATTCTGTATCCATTCATGCATGCACTTGTTCACCCCTCAAGTCTTTGTTCTCTCTGCCATGAGACAGTGGCTAAAAATGACTTGGTTTATTTTGGAAGGGTACTTTTGCCCCTGGTCCAGTTTATGTATGTGTTTGTGTCTTACCATATTTGTCCCCATCCTCTCCACGGGCACTAATTCTTCGACCAATAACTTGCACATGTTTGCCACTGGTGCGGCTGTAGAGCTGGTAGACTCGGTGATGTTTGCGACTCATGGTGTCTCGCACCTGTGTTTGGTTCTCTACATGCACACTGAAGTTCACCCCATCAACACCAAGGACTTGCTACAAACAGATTAGAGAAGTATACGCATGAATACTATAATATACAACTTGCATGCATTTCAATGTAACAGAGATCAACACACTTTTAACCTATTATCTTTTATCTTGTCCAAAAAAGAAAAAGTAAAAAAAAAAAAAAAGAAGACAGACAAATTGCATATAACAAGAGAGGGAACATGTGTTTCATTAACTGTGGGTAAAATCCCACTTCTCTTTTAACTCACTGCAAAAAAGCATACATTGCAGAATAGATAATAAGAATTTTTGCACAGGCCATTTTCTCAAAAGTAACCTAATAAATTTACTCATACCCTGAGTGTGTATGACAACTGTACTTGTCTTTTTACTGTACGCTCTCTGGCTCTCACCTGTAAAGGATTGCACATCACCAGCAACATCTGGATACATCTGGAAAAAGTAGAAACATATGGCTTCAGAAATATGTAAGCAAAATTGGACTCTGGAAGAGTCATTTGTATCATAGTCATGTCCAACTCTTTCTTCTCAGATGTTCTTTCAGTCCAACATCCCTTTTGCTTATTAGTCACTGCTGGGTGTGCAGCTGGCACAGCACCTCCACATCCACAGAGCCAGCAGACAGACAACACCCAGTGCGCTGTTTAGATTAACGCTACCATTCTTCTGCTCAGATCCATGTTCTGACCCATCTGTGACTTTCACTAAAATCTGGCCTCCAAATGACCTGCTCGGCCAACGGTATACGGGCAAACATACCAGGACAACTAGAACATGTTTTGGTTTGGAGATCTGAGAAACCTGTTTGGCTCAGCTGGGCCACAGGTGCATATTGCACTGTGTGTGATGTGGCTTTGGGAGCAGTGCACTGTGGTCACATTTGGAGATGGTATGAATAAGTGAAAACACAAGTCACCAAATATGTGAAAAATTATTTGTGGTTGAATTGACTGATGGGAGTGAAGGAAAAGTATGTGAGTTCTTATTGAGAGACGTGTACTGTACAATAGTTAATTACAAATCCAGATGACCTTAAATTGCCTTTAGGGTTAACAGTTGGTCACAGTTATTACACACTTATTCTCTCATACTTCACTTATACTCATACTTATGAAAATTAAGACCTTGACCTTGGAGGTATCCCAATATTTACAGCGCTGGCAAGGGAGTGATATGTGTTGTGCAAAATCAACTTTGGCAGTCCTTGAACTGCTATGAATTAGTGGCTGAACACTTAATCAAGTTCAGGACAAAGTGTGTGGGCTGTAAAGCATTTCTGCGAAACTATCTTTCCCCACCTCATCTGGCTATCACTCTGCATGCCTCTTCTACTCTTCCTCCAACTTGTTGTCCTCTCTAGCTTATCTCTTCTTCTCTGTCTTCTGCTCTTTTCTCTCCTAGCACCAATCTCTCGGTGTGTTTGGAGTTGGTGGGGTGACTCCTCCGCACTGTCATGGGCACGCACACAGATGTGCAGATGTGTGCGTACAGGAGCAGGCAGCTGACAGCTGGCGTAAAGCTAAGGCATATGAGCTGCTGAGAGAGAGAGATGGGAGGACAGTGAGATGCCGAGCAAGAGGTACACAAAGGGAGAGGCTGAAGACAGGACGGAGCAAGGTGGTGTAAACACTGCAGAGAGGAGAGACTGAAACCAGATCAGGCACTGGCAAAGAGAGGTCAAAAGCAAACAGGCCTTCATCTCAGCAAGGAGAAATAAAGTGGCTTAATGAGAGACAGTAGTGTAACCACAGAGTGTGGTCTGGCGTGAGAAGTAGACAAAAAGATAAATATTGCTAAAAAAGAGGAAAGGGTTTAACTCATACACATCGTAACACATGCCGCTACAGTCACACAGACTTCTAGCTTTTCAAGCTTCCTTTGTCCTATTGATATATTTCGGTTCCCATAACTCCAATAAATGCAGGCATCCTGGGCATTGCTAGTGTGTTGGTGCTCAATTTTGCCTGCACAGCCCAAAAAATCGGAACGCCTAGCATTATGAGAACTCTCAGCTGTTCAAACACCTTGGCTGTACTAACGCCGAGGACACTGCAGGAAAAGTGCCTCTGCATTGGATTCCCTGCTCCCACAAAAACCACAGACACTCCATATTATGCCAGTTAGAGTGGAGGGGGAGAGGGGAAGGAGACAGGACTGGGCTGGGGGGGATGAGAAAGGGGCAAAGTAAGAGTATAGGCTGAAGAAGCTATAGAAGGAAACCTGGTGCACTTTGGATGTTTGCCAAAACAAGCATAAGTCTGACATCATAAACCTGCGTCCCAGCAGATCCAGCTTGAGGCTGTGGTTAAATTGCAGGCCTTTAGAGCTGAGCACTGGGCTCTAGCCAGAGGCTGGCTGTGTTTGGGCTGTGTGTAGTGGCGGTTAGTGTGGTACACCGACAGAACAGCAGTGGGCTTGTGCACGGAGACACATGTTGAGAAGCAGTGGTTAGGCCAGTGGGCGTGAGACTGGGATCATGTGGGTCTTTGGTTGAGCCGCGGTGAGCCTTGACAAGGAGCTGTGGCTTCACAACAACACCAGGAACAGGTTGCTGTGACACCCGGACCTCACTTGTCCCACTGTAAATAGTGTCAATTCAAGCAAATCCAATAATGAATGAGAAGTTTGGCTGAAAGACCTACGACAAAAGCTCCATCCTGAACAGAGCCTGGAACACCATCATTCATCAGTTATTAATTCATACTCTTTATCTTTACTTGTACCCATGGAAAAAACGAGCAATAGGCAAGACAGGAAGACAGATGCAGGCAGTTAGGAGGGTAAGTGGAGAGAAAGTGAGACAGACACCAGCAGCAACAGCGGCAGCACACACCCTGTCCAGATTGTGTAAGGAATGAGAACTATCTAGAGATGACTGCCATCTGGGAGAAGTACAGCCGAGACAAAGAAAGAAAAATAAATCCCTTGACTTTTAACAAGGCACACCTCAGATGGGTTAAGTCACCCCCTCCTTGAACTGGATCCTCCTCCCTCACATTTACACTTCGAACTTTATCATTTTCCCATCTCACTTTAAACCTAGAGAAGCTATTCTGACACAAAAGTATTTTCTCCTGGAAAAAGAAGCATTTTGGCACATAGGAAGCAATTCTCTGTAAGCACCATCCCGCTGAGACATGAGGATGGCGGTGGAGATGTTTATGGCATATTTTATGAGTTACACAGCCCCGACTCTGACCTAGTGACCCTGAACTGTCAGCCAATCAAGAAAGGGCTTTCATTTAATGTTTTCTATGGGACTGTTGAGGAGTGATGCAATCATTAGATGATGCTGTTTTACCCTTCATCATCTACATATACTACCCTTTGAACCAACACACTTGTGAAATTATTTCACTACTATGTAAACAGTAACAATAACTTACAAGACGGTCAGCATGGAAAGAAGGGGCCACATTGCTTCCCCCCTCCACTATGGACTTTGGCCCACAGAGAGTCTGCTCGCTCGGCTCGAGCCAGTCCGACGGTCTGTGCCTGGAATCCGCAAAGTCAAAGAGTCACTGAGCATCGGCGGCAACGTGACCCGGTTCAACCGGCGTGATACTACGACGTGATCCTGTTTAAGGCTGGCTGGGGTGAACGCGTGCCACCGTGACCGACCGGCAACCTCTAACAGCTGTCCGGGGCAGAGCAGGGGAGACGGGTGGGAGGGGGAGCAAAGGGGGAAGGTTATGGCTATTAAACACTGCGCGTTCCCGTGTTGGTAAGGAACAGGTGAAAGCGCGCTCACGTCTTACATGTAACCAGCTCCAGCTGATCTCTCAGAGTGACGCTGAAACATGTAAGCAGGTAAAGTCCGTGCGTAAAGTTGTGCGTAATCCAATGTTCCAATGATAGTGGCTGGAAATTATTTCTCAAAACAAGAAGAAGGTTTAGTCCACATACAACTCGGTTGACGTTAGATGTAATATCAAAGCTGACTTTTGAACGATCCGGTGAGCGCAAGACGGGGGCTCTGAAGGCGCGGGATCCCCGGTCATGACTGCGTCTCCACGCCGACTTTACGGTTCTGTTCGTCAGGTGACACCTACAGTGGGGCAGAGGAGACTTTTTGGTCCCGCAGCGGTCCAGCTCCAGCGTTCTCAAAAAGAATGGGAGGGGAGAATAAAGGGCAGAGAAAGCCCAGAACACGAGGGAGGGGTGACTGAAGAGGATGGGAACAGCTGTGACTGGGTGGCGGACTCAGCCACCCGCGACACAGCGAGGAAATGACAGCCGCACTTTGCACCTGATTTTCCGGACTTCCCCCACTCGCCTCAGCCGATGGTTTGCGCCCGGCTGCAGCGTTCCACCTCGCGCCCTCTCGACACAAAAACAGCCAAAAAACAGCACGATGACATCACCTCCGAGATGTTTGAAGGGGAAAATGCAAGCCGATCTTTTTATTTACTTTACAGGGTCCCTCCTACTAAAATCAAGATCAATAAAGAAAAATTAAATAAAGTTGAACGCGCTATTAACTGTTAACTTGAAAACACTCACAGGACGTTCCGTGGTATGCTACTAAAGCTTCCTCTTCTGGAATTAATTTCAACCACCAAAAATTAAATCCGCAACTGAAGCTGCTTGTGCGCCTATATCCAAATCCCCCTATTGCACAGATCAGTTCTCCGATCCAACTATTCCACGGTTTTCTTTCTTTAAGAGCTCCTCTTGTAGGGGGTTCCACAGAAGAGGTGCGTCGGCAGGCACAGACCTCACTCCAAGAAAAAACAGAACAAGATTTTAACAGACGCGGATCAATCCTCCCTCCCTTCGCGCCCCCTCCCACAACTCACTCTCCTCGCTCTGCCTTTGACACACACGCACGCGCACACTTATTGGATCAAAATGGGATTAGTCAGTCACCATGCACCATACGCAGACAAAACTTTTGCTGAATATTATGCATTTAGTTGTGATGTAAATATTAGGCGGCAATAAAAACAACAAAGAAAAAAGGAACACACTGACTAACGTGTTTTCTATTTTAAATCTATGTATTTGTTACCTGTAAAATATTTTAAAAAAAATATATATTTAAATGTATTAAACTCTCAGTTAATAACTCATCAAACAAACATTCATTTAAAAATACCACAAAACATTGCTGGAATTGAACACAGTCCACCAGTCAAATGGACATGTAGGCTAGTCAAAGGTCATTGTGTGGTTGCTGGACACAGAGCCTGTAGTTTTAGCACGTGTTGATCTAGGCCTATTCTGACTCTACATTTCATAACTTTTAATGTTAATGTTCTAAAGAGGGAAAAATGAAACTGAGAATGAGACACCGTAGGGAGTGGGAAAGACAGTGTATGCATAGATCCAGATCCAAAATGAACATTTCTCAGGGATTTTCTTCAGCAGAAACACTCGCTCCGCTCCCCCAAAACCTTTTTAGTACTGCAGACGGTCAGCCAAGCCAAAAAAACAGCCTTGCCATGCCTTTCCACGCACATGCACAGAAAGATGGGTGCTAAGAAGAACAATAAAGAGTAACACTGGATGGATAGAGGTGGGAGGGACCGTTACCTTGGATGGTCAGGCTTTTCTTTTCATTGTAATTTCAAATGGCACACATCTCATACAGACAGCGGGTTGAGATTGCGAACGCTCTCTCACACAGACTGAGCCGCCTGGGAAGGGTATTGTGGTTGAATGCCTTTCCAGTCATGCTCTATAGACAAGCCTTTGGCCTTCTTTCCAACTACTGGCTCTGTCAGCCTTTGCACCTGCAAGCGCAGACCTTCACTGCTCACCGCACGGCTGCAAGGGACAAGAGTGTAAATGTTGTGGAGAGGGATTTGAACCGCATTTTGTGATGAGGAATGGGCCTGTCTGCTACTCTTAAGCCCAGATGGAGGGGTTCAAAATGGGGACTAGACCACATCTTGGTACAATGTGGTGAATGAGTAAAAACAAAAATGCAAATTCAGCTCTTGTATACTGTACAGTGCTACAGACAAGAAACATAATCATTGCTCTTCTCAGCTTAACTGGACCATGTTTAATACAGTTACTAATATTGACGCCTATATTTTTCTCAAAATTAAACAAATGAAAAATGAATGAATATTTTTCTCAAAATTAAACAGGAAAAAAAAAAAATTACAATTAAAGGAAGTAGTGATGAGTTCTACAATGGAATCCCTCGACCTGTATATCCAAAAGCGACAGTTAACAAATTTTTTCTGACAGTTTAAACAGTCCTTCGACAAAATAAAGGTGCTATTATTTGTTAGTATTATAATTTGTCATAACTTTGTTGTGTAATTTATATGGATTTTGGCCCTTGTTTTCAAAATGTTTGCTAGGTAACAGTTCATCAGTGGAATTTGCTGCCCACGTCCAACCAGCAATACAATTATAAGCATTACGGGAACTGGTGAACTGGGGACGTATAGGCAACATTTTTAGTAAAATCATGTCACTACGTTTTAGTGAAATGGGTAGTCTAACCTGTCATATAGACTTTAAGTTATAACCATTTGTAACCCATTTTTGAAGCACGTCAAAAGTTCACTTGCCACTTTATTGAAACAAATATATTGCTATTGGTGGAATTTACTGGCTGAAACAAAATTAAACTAGCAAACAAAAATCAAAAATTTGTTCAAGAAGTTTGTAATGATCAAAGTACCCATTTTTAATCACCACGGCCTTTCTGATGTCCTCTTTTTGCTTGGCACAGCACTCCTTTCTTTTTTATTCTCTGTCCTCGTATCTGCCTTTTTAATCTTGCCAGCATTTTTTATCTTCTCACTCCATTCCTTCTTCAGTTGACAGCCCGCCTATTGATTACCTATGCCTTTGCCTCTGCAGATTCTGCTTATTGATCTTCTCGAACACTCACACATGCACATTCCTAGGTGCACACATGTATCCTTGTCCTTGTATCTTGCGATATGTCACAGTTCAAAGTGGGATTTTAAATGCACCAATTAGATATCCACAAGATATATATTTTGCATCTATATTTTCTTATGCTTAATGGAACTGTAGTGATAGAAGTTCTGCCTTTGTGTTTGTCACTGTCATTAAAGTGAATAGGAGGCATTTGCCTGTCTAGGGGCAGAGTTGATGTGGGATTTTTTTCTTTCTTATGAACTCGTAGATTTCTACACCCAGGCTGTTCCGTCAATATGGCCATTCTGTCTGGCAATTAACATCGATCAGTACTTGTCAATATCGACAGTGCCTAGACAAAAACCAAAAGTGCACTGCATGTGCTTGCCCTTTCTCTATCACAGTCCAACAAATCCCCAAACACCACTCTCATTATTTGAGGGCAATCTGGCCTGACCTCAAGGTCACTGTGGAGGAGAGCCACAGTGTGCTGGACTCTGCTGTTATGGGCGACTGAATTGGACCCTGAAACAAAACTCTCAGTTCTGAACCACTGGTTGGAGCCGTTACCCAAGACCAGTGTGTGTGTGTGTGTGTGTGTGTGTGTGTGTGTTTAAGAAGTCAAGTTTAGATATGCCTGTGCTTGGACTCATTCAAACACAAGTTGGCAGACAAGCAATATTGTCCTCCTGCTGTGCACTCTGAAGTGTGAGACACTTTGAACACTACAAATGCAATCCATCATTTCAGTGACACACTGGAGATGTGGACTTTTCACATGTGTCAAGTGTAGTGGATTGGCTCCAATTAGTTTGTATATAAAGCATGTGCTGAATGTGTTTGGATGTGTGTATGGCTTGTGGTTTGATTAATACCTGCAGACATGGCCCCTAAAGCTAACTTCAGATGTTGAGATGTCAGACTTACATTGCATACTGAGATAAATATCTGTGCTCTATTAATCACGGGCCAACTTTTAACGGTTCCCCAATGTGTAAATGTATGAGACACGTAATAAAGGCTCTTTGAAGACAAGAGGCCTTCACAAAGTGGAGGAATGTGTTGGGAAAGCAGACTTTGAAATGGGACCTGTTTGCCACTTGTCTGCATCTGGAAGATGAGAGTATTGACAGCTGCAGCAAAGTCAAAGCAGGAATTAATTTGCAGTGGAACATTTGTGATTGTGAACGCCAGATGAACAGAAGAGCTAAATATTGTAATAATTAGCAGCAATGTTGGTGGTGCACAGCCAGCCACCTTTTTTGTCTTCGTTACAGTAATGCAGTGGTAACGGCTGCTTACTCCATACTGTATCCTTAAAACTATTTAACAGCTGCAATCGCAAAAACGTGGAAAGGTTTTCTTGACACCATTCTTAATTTGAAGATTTAATCTTTTTGTATTGCTTCATGTAAGAAGTAAAATAAACCACACTAGATGTGGTATCCAGCTGTTTACAGTAGAAATACTCTACTTTAAAGTAGTAAAGCTAAAATCCAAACAGTAATAAATCGTTCAATTTTATACAAAATATTCCAAACTTCAAAAGTGAACTGACAGCATTTCTGTGCTTTATCAGCTTGATCAAATTGTAATCTAATGAAACAATACAGAAAAGAGGACTCCTTCTCAGCTTAAGTGTAAGCTTTGGTTTCTTCTTTAAAAATGGTGCATCAGGGCATCACAGTCCATGATTGGCAGACCCTAGTCCATATTTTCCCCTGTACATGTTAATTGCTTTTGACCAATGGACTTGCGCCTCCATTTGCTGTGCTCAGTGGATGTTTGTTTAATTATGGTACTTGTGGTTGTGTGTTTGGTTGAGTGAGTGTCATGACCCTCAGTGACAGACTGAACGCAGCTGAAAGTTGAGTGTGGTTTGCGGCTCTAGTGTGAACGCGTATGAGTGTGCAAAGACTGTGTCAACAAGGTCTTGGTTCACAGCTGAATATTTGCGAGTTTCAACTGGACCACAGTGATGTGATTTGCAGCTGTGGTTTTCATTGGATGTTGATCTGGCATGCTAAGATTTTTTTAAGCTCATGCATTCAGCAATGGAATCCATAGCAACCTTCTCTGTCATCTTTTCTGTCCCCTTCCTCTTGAGTTCAGTGATTCGGACCATTTCTTTCTGTTCAGTTCTCTCTTTCTCACTGTCCATTTCCCTCATTTGTTTTTCCCTCTTCCTGCACCTTTGGCCTTGCCACCAGGCAAAGGAGGAACTGTAATGTTTATGAAAGCCTTTAATGTACTATGTAATTACCCTGGCAACTCTTCCCATCATTACTCATGCCAATAAAGCACCTTCAAATTGACATGTCACAGTAAGAGGAAAGGCTCAGTAAGCCGACTTTCCATTGTACAAGTGTGTCTATCAATCTCTCTCATGTCTTCATTCACGTTGAAGATTTTAAGAGCCTTTTTCCATTTTTTTGTGTGCTTTACATCCTTTTCCCTCTTCTCTCTCCTGGCTTGCAGCACCCTCCTGCTTGCACTGACCCGCAGAAATGAGTGAGTGAAATATTGTAAGTCACGGAAATGATGTAAACAAGATTCAGTAAAATTGTTTGGCAGCAGGAGTTTCTTATAAGACCAGGAGAAGCCACACTGGCATTTTAAAACTAATTGTTATGAGTAATGCTCAGTGTTTTTTATGCTAAAAACTTCCATATGCAATTAACACATACTCCAGGTCTCTTCTCTGTAGGTCCTTCCTTTCAAAGCATACGCCCATGCTAGTCTTCGGTCACTAAATCTCATACACCGCCTTATGTTATTTCCTTCCTTTGTTTTGTCATTCCTTATTTACACTCTTTTGAATACATATTGCCTGTTATCTGTTTATGAAGTATACTTCCCTTTTCTCAACCAAATCCTAATTCTTAAGACAAATATTGTACCAAATTAAACAGCCAAACAATGGGTGGGTGTCTGCCTGACGTCAGCCTGCATTTCATTAGCAATCGCTAAGCTAACGAGTTCCATATGGAGGCGCCTGCAGGGTAGCCCCCTGCTGCCCGTCCCAGCCCAGCATGGCCTAACTCGACTTGGTTGCCATGGCCTGCCCCCACCCTCAGCTTCATTCAGACCCCATCCGGGCCCCCACCATTATGTCATCTTTAATTTGGACTTGTCACACATCACCTGACACCTACCCCCGTCATGCTGTAACCTTTTGTCCCGCTGGAGTGAAAAGCACTCTGCCTCTCCTTCTCTCTCCACTTCGCCTGTTGTTTTACTCTCTGTTTTGCTCTCATTCTTCCTCCATCTCTCACGCTCTTTCCCCTGATCACATTCACTGTTGCTTTCGATCCTTTTCTGTGGTTCTAAGCTCATCTACTCTCTGTCTTGTCATTTCAGTCTTGATGAGACCTTACCTGAGATTTGTTAAAGTTATTGTAAGTATCCTAATACCTAAGTATACAATATTTAATTATTGGAGCTCTTGATATTGTTTTGATAGTACCCTAAAGATACATAATTTTGAACAGTCAAGTAATAAACTTCAACGCCATAGCTACTTATGTTTTTAGCCTCAATTGCACTCACCCCCACATTTTCAGCGGAAGGCTCAACTTCTCGAGTTGTATTCAGTGAACTGTAATCAAGAATGGGTTACTTTTTACTTTTTTAGGGGGTGGCAGTCTTGGTAGAGTAGATTACAGTGTTAGGTTAGTAAACATCTTCCATCTTTGCCGTTGTGTCCTTGGCCAAGACACCTTATCCACCTTGTCTTTGTGAATGTAGCATGTGAGTGAGTTGTACTTATCGAAGAGGCCGCTGGCACAACTTGGCAGCCACATAATAGGGCTACACAAGATATCACAATCTGATAGAATTTTTAATATCTGCAATTACCAATTTGCGGAGTTTCAGTTTTTAGGGGTAAAGGAATGTTCTCTATAAACAACAAAATATCTTGTCTATTTAGGAAAATCCTTGTTCACTCTAAAGTTTAAACCTATACAACCTCTTATGAAATGTATGGGATTCTTGTATTATTTTAGCGTTTCCTTTTCAGTCTTCTCTTGGTTATTATTGCTCATGGGCATGTGAAATGTGCACTGTGATCTGAATCCTGATTTTAAAACACAATTTCTAATCACAATTATAATTGCACTGCATAATTAGATTTTTTTCATTCATTCATTTAAAAAAAAACATCAAAAAAAACAACAACAGTATTTTAGGTGATAAACATAGGTGTAACATAATAATGATAAAACATATATTCCAAAGCCTGAATGGGGTGTAATATTGGAACTCTTAAGGATGTTAAGCATAAAAAAGGTTAAATTAAAACCTGTAGACATCTGGCTGATGGACGTCTGGAATGTGACGGATCTGAAGAATTTTATAAAAAATAAAGGACAGACAGAGGAAAAGACGAGAGGAAACAAGCAGATAAGAGAGGATTTATGATAACAAGAATGGCCTTTAGTGTCTGTGGGCGCCGCTGGTGGGATTACTTGCATGTGCAGGTACTTTGCAAAGGCCTGTGAATTTCAAATTGTACTTTTGTTGCTGTGCACACCATGTAAGTTTGGTGTCTCTGGTAGTTGTCCCTCATCACTGCTGTGGTCCCTGGGGTTTAAGTGTTGGCTTCAGTATCCTTTGCCAGCGGGCTTTTTATATTTTAGATGTTTCTTACAAGCCCAGGAGAGCTGTATAGCATCTGAGGTGTTAAATAACAATGGAGAAAACGTGAGCTCTTCAACATTTATGTGACAAGCACCATGGCAGATCCAACTGATTTCCTCTGCACAAGCAACAGGCAATAATGGCAAAGTGACAAAAAAACATGAATTAGTTGCAGTAGCAGTGAATGTAAATTAATTTTATGTATTTAAATGAAGCCATACACCTGTTTAGTGAGGGCAGTGTCTACAACTCCTCACCAGTGTCCTACAAGCACTGTTATATCACTGTATCCACTAAATTTAAGATGGGGAGTATTTGAAAGGCCAGTTAAGAAACAGTGGGAATGGCTTAATGAAGATTTAAGACCTTCAATCTCTTCAATGGTGGGTGTCTGCACTCAATTCAGTGAACAACAGATAACTGGCAGACAACCAAGGTGGAACAAAAATAATTCTAAATATGATCTGTCTGTATGTCTATTACACAATAGCCAGAAATGGTTGTTTACAAATTACTCAGATTGGTTTGAAAGGTTGTTACTACCTAAAGAATTAAAAAAAAACATGATGCCCTGTCACAAACATGAACTCATGGTTTTCATTTAAATAACCACAACATATCACCGCTATGATTAGTGTTAGAACAAATATTTAGCTCATCCGTTACGTGCAGTCAGTTAAACTGGCAATGCACTGAAAAATATGATGTTGATAATGACAGTGGTGAGTTGGTAAATACCAGAGTGACGACATCAGACATTATAGTGAAGACTGGTTGCAGTTTTCCCGGTAGCTGGGTGTTTTCAGTGTCTGGCGTGTCTGAATAAAATCTGTCTCTGTTTGTCAATCTTTCAGATTGAGTGAATATTGTGTAAAGTGAAACCTTTGTAAACAATGTCAAAGGCTTGTGCATCTACCAGTGTTTTTTGAGCATTTGTTGGCTCTCTGTGGGGGTTGTCGGTTGCTCATGCTCGTTGGAAGTTTATGATCAGTATTTTCCGGCTTGCATGACTGAGTGTGTGAAAACCCATTCACACCCAACACAAACACATCAACATACACTTAAACCGTGGCTCTTGAGGCCTGTACATGATGTGTCCTTTACTGTAAGGTAGTTTTGGTAGCTATTTGTGATTGCAGCTGCATGTCGGCGTGTGGAGTCAGTGTAAAAGACATCAGACACCAGCGTTAATCGGCTTAATCAATGACAGATGAAATTCCAGTCCTTTTTTCACTGTAGCAGTGTCTGCTCCAATAGAAACAAGGCACAAAGTGTGCAGAGCCCGGTGGGCATGACTGAGGTTGGAAATCTCTCATGTTCTCTGTCACCATACACACATCCAGATATAAGTTTCATAAACATTCGAAAGAAAAAGGTTCTGCGCTGGCATGGCCTGCTACACCTCAGCATTTACGAATCACATGAAATATGCATATTCCAAATAAACTCTGGGTACAGAAGCCTTTGACTGGGTTACACACATGTCCACAGCCGTGCTGTGCTCCAGCTGGGGACCCAGCTGCAGTGATGTCATCTCTCGCTGCCACTTTGCTGATTGTGACTCTTATTGAAAGCAGATCACTTTGATTCAGTTTCAAGAGTAGTCACACTGCACAGATGTGAGTACACATCCACCACACAGAAACAATAAAATAGATTGCGTACATTATGCATGAACACACATATAAAGCTCGTGCTATCAGCCTATTTAGGCACACAAACAAAGTCATTTAGCCTTGGATGGTAGTGTCCACATCACTTATACAAATTAGTTTCCCAACAGAATATATACTCTGCAGAGATGCAGAACAGGCCAAAAAGAGAGAAGCCCCATAAGCAGGATCTATTACTAACAGGACATTTTGAGAGCACAGATAAGAGAGATGGAGTTATGCAATAAGCAAACATCTTTTAATATTTCCAGCTATTCCCAATTGCAGTTCACATGTCCATGTAAACACACACACCTACCGCAGTGCAGTTTAGCAGTGCAGAACAGGGATTGTTCTACTCCTAACCCCCCTAAGAGATTCACAGGCACACAGACCAAATAAATCCCAGCTATTGAAAGTCATGCCAACGTGAAAACACTACAGCTTCTCCAGATTATGTTCCATCTGGTTTAGTCTGTTCTGCTGCAGTTGACTGGCCCAGTGTGGCACAAGCATCACCTCCATCAGTGCCCCTTAATGACTTCCACACAAATCATGCAACGACCTTTCTACTGTGTCCTTTCACAGCCCCAATCCCTCGCCCCTTGTACACACTCTTCTATTGGCATGTCCTCTGTCTTTCCAACCTTTGAAGACTTTTCATGAAGCTAATAAAAGACAGGTCCCCACCACAACAAAAGAACCCAGAGCTGCCTTTGAATAAACTGTTTATTTCACTTTTTCTCCCCATCATGCACCCCCACCCATTCCCCACTACACCCCACCTCTGTGTTTTTTCATCGCTGGTGAAGAAGGAAATATGTGCACTTGCTATGCTTTTTCCATGTGATCACAATGCTCTGGAACAGATTAAGAGACGCGGGCGGGAGAAGAAGGGATGAAAATGATGAGGAACAGAGAGACAGAGCAGATAAAAGTGTCAGCCTTGACCTGCACAGTAAACATGCACACTGTGTATGTGACTTGTCACTCAGTCTGTCTCTTCAGGCCCTCCTTTTATTTCACCATAAGTCATGGTCATCCTGCTTAGTACACCTGACTTTTAATAAACAAGCACGTAAGATAGGTGCAACGTTAGTCATCATCTCTGTGCTATAGATCAGGATTTTACTTGATTTGCATGTACTAGGTTCAGTTGTATTGTATTGTTATTTTTACTCACTTGATTCATGATAATATCAATAGGCAAAAAAAAGACTTGCATAATCTAGCTTTGGAGCGCACCTCATTGGCTCACCTGGAGAACTCCGGTGTGCCGGTTTGCTTTTTGTAATTGAATCCAATAAAAACAGTAGTTGCCTCCCTAATCCTAAAATTGCTAATTATAGTGATGTTGTCTAAAGAAGAATTTCTTATAGTGAATGTACTCTATAAGGAAAGAAATAGGTTGTGTAAATGAGACTGATACCCTGTGAGCACCTGTGCTCCATGCTACTACGGTAAACTCCCTAAACCACATTAGCCCTGTATGCACTGGCATCACAGGCTTTCCCCCAAGCATTTGGATAAACAGAGAGTTGAAGAGAGACCTGTTTTATTGGATCAACTGGAACAACCTGGCTTTCAATCTGAGCATAAGCCACCACATCCAGGGAATCGTGTCAAAGTCCAGTTGTCAATTTGTCCTGTTTACATGTGTAAAAATGTTTCTTTGGCTTCAAATGACTTGTAACTTTTCTCCCAAATGTAAATAAGGTGTCGGTTTGTTGGACCTGGACCCATTGGGCTCTGCGCTTGGAAAGACACTCGAGTGTTGCTGCAGCCAGGAGCAGCAGAACACGACCAACTGATCTCTGCAGTGACCAGAGTAAACACAAATATTACCAAAAACATCTCAAACATAGAAGATGAAACTAATTCACCTCTTTAAACTCCTAAACAGGCAAAAAAAGAACACCATTGGATTATTAGGCACTTGAAATGTGTGCTTTCTTGTCTTTGCGCTCACTTCAGTCCAACCCACAAGCCACAAGCAGACTGTAACATAACTGAACAAGACCACAGCATGCTACTTCACATCTACTGACTATCACAAACGCTTAATTTACTTTATAATATAATGTATACAATGTTCTCCTTGTTGATTATGCCACTTTGTGTTTAACCCAAGCAAAGGCATCATTTTGTAGCCTAACATTAGATAGCTATGTAAGCTATGTCTGATTTCAAAATTAAAGAATACAAACATTTTTCTGCATCAGTCATTTGGAAGACAGCAGCAAGAGAAGCACATGTGTAAGACTTGTGTTACTGCATCCGTGTACATATTTGTGTATACATGCAAGAGTTTGTGGTTCACTGTGCATGAGGCAGCAAACCACAGGCTTATTGGAGATATTAGTGAGATGGCTGAGCGGCACAGCAGAGCTGCACCAGATGGGCAAAGAAAAGCAGACCACTGGCATGTGGATGTCACATATACTGTATACATACACAAGAACCACCTGAGGCACATTATGACTGACTGTGGACACTGATAAATGACACACACTTGTACATAAACAGACTTTGATAGGATATTAAACAGCCTAATCACTCACACACTGTCTCACACAGGACTGTACCGTTGAGAGTGTGTTGGCTGATGAAGAGGGTAAGGGCAGACAGTGATACCAGAGCATCCCTTCATCTCTGTCACAAGCCTAATCCCTCTGGCCTCACATCCATGACATCACTCTGGGGCCTGCCAGGCACCCTCAACACTTGTCCCACTCTGTGCGTCACACAGTTACTCTTTCCTTTCTCCTATTGCCGACTTTCCCCAATTGAATCCATCTTCTTTTAGCTTTTCCCGTATGAGAACTTTTTCAGAATTCAAAGAGACACTTCATATTGTCATAGATATATTTAAAAAGACACACTTTTCATTACCTCTGTTGCAACTTTATTGCATTTTATATATTGTTTCCCCACAATATGGCATCAAGAATTTAATTCCAGATAGTTATTACAGTTTTCTAAGAGAAAAATCACAGATTTCCCCATCATCAACATGTAATTAATGAGACAGCACACCTTCTGGCCCCACTTGTTTAGGTTGCTTGTTTGATTATTTATCTTCTTTTAAATCTTGTTTCTTGGGCTGTTGCCCCTGATTTTATCCATTCCTGCAGGACGTCTGAATACACTGTAAAGCTGCAACTCAACTTCCAACGGTGCGGATGCGGCCAGCAGGCACGTTTCTGGGGTTGCAGTTAAACAAGCGTCTAACAACACCCCCATTAACCACAGTAAAGGGGGGGGCACGTGTCATCACCACTAACCTAGGAAATGCTTTGGTTGGCCACAGGATAATTGGGACTGTCCTATATAATTTGAGCAGAGAAGCAGTCAATTTTGGCCGGCGCTTGTACACTTGTCTCTCCCTGGCTGCTGGTCAATCTCACCACACGATAAAATAACAAAAAGACGAAGAAGGGAGAGATGAAGAAGAAATGGCACTCACAAAAAGATAAGTCTGGAGTTGAGGGAAATTTCAAAAGAAGACATGTTTGGTTACTATACAGCTGCATGGAAAGAAAACAGAAGGAGAAATTTGAAAGATTGACGGAGCAGATTAGCAGTGAATGTGAGAGTGTGGAGTGTGTATGGTGGGCATTAGTTTTCCCCACACAGGTTCTACTGCGCTGAGGCAGATGGAAAATGGGAAAAAGGAGCAGGGGCAAATTCAGCTTAGTCAGGTCTGTGCCGCAGCATACTCATCGCTCTGTTTATGTGTATGTTTCTGTCTGTCACAACCTCTTCTCTCTAACTGGGACAGGCAGCCTAAAGACTAAAGAAGTCTCAGAGTTTGGGCCTCTACACAACAGGTGTGTGTATTAGTGTGTGCTTGCATTTGCAGGTGGTTATATGTCTCGCCTTCTTTTTGAATACTATTTCTACCTACTACCTTATTCCGGAAGTTGCTGTGGGCGCTGCCATCTTTTTCTGTTGTAGTTTACATGGAGCAGAAGAGCTCAACAGAAAATAAATCCTACACAAACGGCCATTTTCAGGCCGCTCAGGAAATTGCTGCCTTGCTGACTTGTTTTTGCATGTGTACATTAAACATTTTAGACAAAGCAATTTGCTTTATATAATGTTTTAGCGAGAGACTTCCCTTGATCGCCATTTGTGTGAACACCGTTAGCGTCTAACCGGAAGTTCCTTTACTACAAGAGTGTGGATCATAAACATAAAAAGACGCTAAAGTAGGCAGGACGGAATAAAGTGAATAAGTAATACTGTAATTACTACTAATATTATATTATTGTAATTGAGTAGATATTTTTGGAAACCACTTTAGAGAGTAGCTTTTTAATAAACCTGTAATTGTACTTAACTGAAAATCTAAATCTAGCCATTTCAGCCACATTTAAGAGTACAGCACAAGTCACAATTGTTCTAATCCTTATCTCATGACTCTACCTGCTCCTTAAAGACTGATAGAAATTATTATTCAACTTGCATTAAAAAGTATTATAACAAGAAATGTGAGCGCTTCAGAGGATATTCTTTGGTAAAAGACATGAAAACAGTTGCTCATCAACGACAAGGCTTCTTAAGCTTGGCAAATAGTGGACATGACCATGCTTACAGTTGAAAAACGTTAAAAAGTGGTCAAAAACGTTCGAGGCACTCTGTTGTATAGCAAATCAATGTTATTTCTTACATGGGACGAGCCGATGCGTTTTGACACAGTCTTCTTCAGGGCGTCAAGTGATTGAACATTCATTGAAGCCTTTTAAATATCTTCATCCTTGTCATGTGACACAGTCACCAAGTTTGATCAAATTGCATAGACACAAAAATATATACATATATACACAACACAACCACTCTTAAACTGTGATTGTGGCTAAGAGACAAATCCCAAACGTTTATGACATTTTTGAAAAACATTTGATAGCTACACATGTGGACAGAAATACCAGCTGTGTAACACTACATATGAAGACAGTGATTCACATGGTGGGTATATACATCAACAATATACACTTAGACCGCAGGAAAGTACACAAAACACAAGTTCCTAAAGGGCAGCAATAAAGAAAAAGACAAAAGTCTATTTTTTCATGTAATGTGTCAATCCAATAGGTCTCTCGCTGCAGCAGTTAAAATCCAATTGAACCGTATCAATGACCATCACTTTGAGGCAATTTGTATTTGTATGAGCCATAGGACAGTAAGTGCTTTGCAGTTGGATAGATGAAGCTTTTTGCTTTGATAGCATATTTATGCTCCGCAAATCTCTCTTTAAGGTTCCTTTTTGTGCAGCCTGCGTAAAAGCACCCACACTCACAGTTTAATATGCAACATATGTTAAGTTGCAGTTGGCAAAATGATGGCACTGACGGGTCCTTTCTTGTTTAGAATCCATGAAGTTGTGTTTTTGCTTATCTGTGGACAATGTTTACAAGATCCACACCTGAACATGCCGTCCAGCTTTTTGAAAAAGGGGGTTCTGTTTTTGTTTGTCTTTGAGGGTTGGGGCTTTATTAAAGGAAAACATAAGTGGCTCTGAGAACAATGGGCCTAAGGATGGATCGCAAGATAGAACGCTCCAGTTTTGTGAGGTACATTTTTTTTTGTGTGCCATGCTGCTGTACTCTATTGGACAAAAAATACAATTTCTGTATTGAGTGGTGAGACATTGTCGTTTCTGGAGTAAGCCTCTTACTCTAGATCAGGGGTGCCCAGGTAGTCTAATTTGGCCTGTAAAGGGATGCTGAGATTTCTTAAAGATTATCTATTTGATAAAGATTTTGTGCTAAAAAGACTGTTTGATGTTGCGAAAGAGACCAAATCAAGGGGACAATTTAATGTTTTAGGGACATGTTTTAGGGGACAATTTTAGGGGACAATAAAAGACAATTTAATCATCATATCTTTGCAAATAAACATATTAAATGCAACACAAAATTACAGCTGGCCCTCGACACGCTATAATGTGTACATTTTGGCCCACAGAGGAAAAAAATGTACTAATTACTAAACTAAAACTAAAACTAGACTAAACTAAACTAAACTAAAAGTTTGGACACCCCTGCTCTAGATAGAGCTGTTTAAAGTGTACAGTCATTATAGCCCTTTGTAAGAATCTGTTGGCCATGTCCTGAGCCTGGTGTTCAAACTCCGTATCAGAGTTGCAGATCCTCCGGAGTCTTTGGAACTGACCATAAGGAATGTTAGAAATGAGTTTTTTTGGGGTGAAAGCTTTCTGCTCGTAGTATAGTGTTATTCATCAGTGCTTTTCCTGAAAATGGAAGTGTGTATGAGTCCACTTTCATCCAGAGAAATTTTCAAATCCAAAAAATGTATTTCCTGCTGACTGAAATCAAGACGAAGAGATTAATGTTTGGATTTGTGCCATTTAGGTAAGTGTTAATCTGGTGAAAATAAAGAAAAGATCATCAATATATGCCTCTCAGAATCAGACAGAATGGGCCCTCAGGAACAATATTCCTATTTCAGCATCAACTATAACTATATCAACTATATTAACTATTAATTTAATATAAATTAAATGCACAGCAATGGGAGCAGCGTATGCCCCCAACTATGCGGGCCTTTATTTGGGACTTTGGGAGGAAAGGTATGTGAATAACAATCGCAACCTGTCCAGAGCATTCATAACATTTTATGGCAGATGCATTGATTATATTTTCTTTATTTTCACCGGCCAGCACGTTCAGGTGTGAATCTTGTAAACATTGTCCACAGATAAACAAAAACACAACCTTCATGGATTCTAAACAAGAGAGGACCCATCAGTGCCGTCATTTTGCCAACTGTAACTCAACATATGTTGTATATCAAACTGACTGAGTGTGGGTGCTTTTACACAGGCCGCACAAAAACGAAACTTAAAAATAGATTTGTGGAGCATAAATATGCTATCAAAGCAAAAAGTTTAGACTGTCCAATCGTAAAGCACTTACTGTACTATGGGTCATACAAATACAAATTGCCTCAAAATGATGGTCATTGAAATGGTTCAGTTGGATTTTAGAGGGGGTGACAGACTCAAAAAACTGCTGCAGCGGGAGACCTATTGGATTGACATTCACCCTGTACCCGTGTCTAAATGAAGAAATAGACTTTTGTCTGTTTCTTTAATTCTGCCTCTTTAGAAACTTGTGTTTTTTGTACTTGTCTGTGGTGTATATTGCGATGTATACACCCACCGTGTTAACCGTCTTTATATGTAGTGTAGTGTATTTCTGTCCACATGTGTAGCTACCAAAAGTTTTTCATAAATGTCTGTGATTTTTCTCTTAGCCACAATCACAGTTTAAGAGTGTATATATATTATTTGTCTATGAAAATTTGATGTCAGTCATGTGACTGTCCTATGACTATGTCACATGACCAAGAGGTTTAAAAGGCCTGTTCATTCACTTAACGCCCTGAAGAAGACACGTCTGTGTCGAAACACGCTGGCTCGTCCCATGTAAGAAATAAAGGACTTTTATTTTTCTACAAAACACAGTGTCCTGGACGTTTTTGACTTTTTTTTTATTTTTATTTTATTTTTTTTACATTTTTCAACTGTAAGTTTTATATCAGCATGGTCATGTTCACTATTTGCTGCGTTAAAAAGTAATTTGTAACTTCTACTTTAAGCAGTATTTTTCTTGCATATGTTTTACTTACTTGTATGTTAGTACATTTTTAGCCATGTAACTGTCAGTAAGAAAGTAAATCAGTTTTACTTAAATAAATTGTTCCCAGGTGTGGTCAGCCTGTAAAGCATCACATCGATCATACGTCACCTCTGACGAAGGCGGAAGTCCTGCCGCTGAAACATGTCAGGTAAATGAGCTCTTAGCTTTTACAATATTATTGTGATATATTGTGATGAGGCTAACATAATTATAGAAATTTCACTTTTTCCTTTGAAAATGCCTTGCCAATACAGCATTACTCAAAACATGTATGGATCAATCCAAATACAACTTTGTGCAAGTATATGATGAGGGGACACCATTGAAACACAGGTAAAAACTCTCAAAAGTTTATTTTATGTTATAGTGCCGGAGTACAGAAAAGGCAGAAACTGTTTAAGTTTAACGTTATTTATTACATAAAGAAGCAGCTGTTTTCCCAGTCATTCTGTACCAGCCGGAGTAATCAAGAACTGCGACCCGAATAGAACAAGTGCTTAAGGCCAAAAAAATGCAAATCAACCTCACTGCAAACACATTGCAAGTTTACATACTATAACACACCCCAGATGGACACACGGCATAGGTCGGGTCAGAACTACGTTTTACTCGGCTGGCAACAAGTCTAATAGGGGAAGTGACCCAAAGAAATACAACAAGGACAAACAAAAAAGTTAAACAAAAAATTTGTTAATCCGCCTTCAGAAATCTCTCCTCAGGCCACCAGGCGGATTAACAAAAACAAAACTACAACACAAAGGACAGCAGGTAGCAATGGCCACTGTAAACACAAAATACAAAATGATTAAAAACCAATACTTAAAACCAATACTTAAAACCAATACTTAAAACCACTTAAAAATATAAACTACCTGTGCGTGATGAGCCCCACACACAGCTCCTCAGTCACAGATGGTCATAAAACAGCGTGGTCACCGTGCCACAAAATAACCAATTAAAATATGCGTATTTGCAAAACATTCATCACACAATTTTAAAAAGCTTACCAACAATTTGGCCAAACGCGCACACACTTGTGGGCCCAGCAAACAACCTGACCTCCCACGGAAACTGGCACCTCCCAGACAAGCAGCCAACTTCCCTGTTAACCCGTTTGGCTGTGGGGATGCAGCGACACCCCGAAGTACCACCACATTTACATGATTTTACGTCCCCTAAAAAAACAAAAAACGTTTAAGGCCACCATGCCATTGTGGAATTTAAAGTGAGTATTATAATGGACTAAAAGACACTGTCAAAATATTGAAATTTCAAACTGAATTTTGATACTAAAAGCTCAAAACTCAATACTGATTTTGATACCACAATGGAAAAACTGTGATGAACACAAGATATGATTGAAAAACGCTATGAAGGAAAGGCCAATTTTTGTCCTAATTTATTACCAATACTTGCACAAATTAGTTTCTAGTTTCAATACTCGTTTTCGTAGTGATTAGAATATTTTCTGTTGTTGTGGTCGGTCGAGGTGAACGTCTCCTTTTTTCAAACCGGAGATTCTTGTGTGCTCAGCTGTGTCTATGTTGGTGGGGCAGTATCATACCTGTCTGTCTGATCTCAGTGCATTAGTGGCATTAGACGCTTGTTCCGCATGTTGTCTGACTGTGTGTGTTCTGTCTGCCTATCTGTCTCACCAGTGTGTGTTTGAGTTCATCGGCAGAAATATGCTTGCGTTTCCCCCCCAGTTTCTGTGTGAGTGTGCGCATAGACACATCCAAGAATGTGCGTGGCAGTGTGCTGCAGGCGCTGGGGTCACAGGCAGGTCCTCATCTCCTCAGACCAGACGATGAGGAGGGGAGTGCTCTGCTGCTGCGCTCAGACCAGAGGAGCGCTGTGTAGCAGTCTCCGATCTGGGACATAGCCTTGGGCAGCGACTAAATGAAAAATGAACAGCGCAGCAGCCGGACCTTAAATGTTTGTAAATTGGAGACGGACTAAACACACAGGGAGCAGACTGAACAGCACTCCTGACCTGCTTTTCTGCCTCTGGCCCCAATCCACCCTTTAAATATTTTCCACACATATTTTTATCCATCTTTGAAAAGCAGTGTTCATTTCAATATACAAAATATTTAGTAGGTATTCCTTGCATAACTGTAATATTAAACATGTTATGGAAGGAACAAGGCGCAGATGCTGTATCAGCCCGGAGACATGGCTCTGAGTTACAGCAGTTTTCAACACAAAATGTGCTTCACAGCATTTCACAAACCGAGAACGGGGCCACGTTGACCCTTACTGAGACAATGCCATCCTATGAAGATGGTATCATATTTTAATAGTGACATTTAGGCTCTGCTCTCGACAGAAGGGATGTGGGGGGATTTGGGGTAATGCTGGAATACATTTTAAGTGAAAACACAGGGAAGGCTTGGAGGAGGGGGGTAAAATGTGATGAACAGGAGATGAGGCGAGACAAAATGGGAGAAATTTACAGAGTGAGACCAAATGTATTGGCCTGAGGGGGTCGGTATGACTTGCACCAGAGACCAGTAGAATTTTGAGCCTTTTGTGCAGCCATCAAGGTTAGAAGTCATTCAGAATGGCCTCTCCAGCCAAATCAGTTTGAGTGTCCCTGGACCAGTGCAAAAGACAGTGCCAAAACTGCACAGCTGGGAAATTGCACTTGTGGAATACAGGCATACTGTATATTCTAGTGCACATTTCAGTTACAATTTTCAAAAGGCTTTGCAATGGACATTGTTTCCACATTTCAAGGTGCACTATCTGATCTGAAAAATCTGATAATAATTTATTCTAAAACTAGTATTAAAACTAGATACTCATTTGAACATGTATTGATACAAAAAAAGACACATTTGACGTTTCCTGAACAGTTTTAGAATGATGAGTTGAGTTGAGTTTTATCAGATATAAGACCACAGGGTAACATGAAATGTACCATGTAGCGTTTAAAATTGTATGATTGTGTGTTCAAAATTATAGTCCATTTGGGTGTAAAAGAGTGTTAATGTTTGTTATCATTGTGGTATCGATATTGGTATTGAGCTCATTCCTTAATATTGAAATCAAGGTTTACAGTTTAGTATTGTGACAATACTAAATTGAAAAACTTAAAACTTAACGCAACCTCTGATTCAATACTATTTTCAGTGTGCTTTTATAGAGATGCGATGGTCCTTGTCATATCATTGATGTTGTCTCAGTCCACCAGGAGTAAAGTGGCACTAACAAGTAAACTTAAAAAGAAATACTTCTTGAATACAGTTTCTTCCCACTCCTGGCTTCTTGGTCCTGGATTTCTCTTGATGCCTGGTTGGAAATGTTGTATCATACATTGCACAATATAATACAGTCCCGATCAAATGTTTAAGACCAGTTAAATAAGTGGCAAAAGTCTTGCATGGTTGGATCTTAACAAAGTTCCAAGTAAAGCTTCAATAAGCAACAAGAAATGGGAGTGAGACAACAACAAAAAAGAAACAAACATGAGTGTCTTTACTGCGTCCCACCTCAGCAGGGATGGTGCGCTGTGAGAGGCCCTGCTTTTGCAGCTCAACAACCCAACCACATTCAAAAAGAGAACGTTTTTTTTTGCCTTTGCCATCAGAATGTCATGACAGTGCGAATACCTGACAGAAAAGGACACTAAATCCACATTTTTGCACAGATTTGGGCTTTTAAAGGCATGTGGTCCTAAACTTTTGATGAGCTGCAGTACAGCCTTCTTCTCTTTAATTGTTGATTTCAATAAAATGTTTACTCAGACTTTTTTGTTTCACTCCCATTTCTTGTTCCTTACTGAAGCTCTACTTGGAACCTTGTTAAGATTCAACCATGAAAATGACTTTTGCCATTTATTCAACTGGTCTTAAACTTTTCATTACTGTAGGATATTTGGCAGTGTATTTTAGTGAGGCTGTATGCCATGTTGTTCAGTCACAGAGCTAATTATTTATAATTATAGTTTTACAATACCCCTTTATGCATATTGTTGCTACTCTTTTGTATTATTTTGGTGACCTCTATCTTGTCAAACAATAGACCATATACCATGTACCCTTGTCCTTCTTGCCACACACATTTTACTGGAAGCTCTCTGTTGCAGTTTTACTCTTCATTCTTGCTGTTTTGAGGAGACAACCCTCAGGTGAAACAACAGCACTAATAGCAGTTACATGCTGAGTTCCTAACATGACACACTATCCATGTTGGTTCCCATCAAAGCTTTTACATTCTCATTCTTCTGCCCGTCGTCCTATGTCCTCCTGTTCTTTCATCTCGAGCCAGACATGCCCAACTGTAGCCAATTAGCATTTTCTCCCTCCCCATTTCTTTTTTCCCTCCCGTTTTCTGCCCTGCTCTCTTTTCTCCTTTCCGTGTTTGTTGTGTAAATTAGATTTGGGAGCTCTAGACAGATTTTGTACTCTTTGAGCTCTGTCTTTCTTTGGCCCTCTCTGTTAAACATGAATAAACCTGGTGGTAATTAAACATTTATGGAACTGGCATGGCTCCTTTTAGCCCATCTCCTCTCTTTACATTCACCTCTAACCAGCTTTTATCCCTCTGTCAGTCTGTCTAGGTTCTCACGTTTGCACTCCTGACACCTGCATTGTCCTGTCACCTCGCCCCTCGTCACCTGCTAAACTGCCTTCCCAAGGGCTGCACTTGTCCGTCCCTTGCCCAATACTCCTTTTTATTTCTCTCTTTCTCTCTCCCTCTCTCTCTCTGCTGGAGGAGCAGGAGAATGATTAGTGAGAATGCATTCACTTTTTCCTTCCATGTGTAGTAGCAGTAAAACGCCTGGGAGAGATGTGCCAGGGAAGTAGTGGTGTTTGAAGATGTTGTAAAAGACTCGAAAGGTTACCAAGAAATAAAGTCAGCACCGCTCTTGTTACATAAACAGGGAGTCATGTAAGCAGCTGTGGACCTGTCAAAAGACCTTCTGGGTACCTACTCTATAGTTAAGGTGTGTGTCCTCTGTGTTTTCAGTCGTGGGAACCCTAATTCTAGCAACCCAGATGTGCTGCACAATGCAATGAAACCTGACCCCCCCTTACCAGCAACAGCAGTCCCCCTGCACCCCACTTCTCCTCCCTTGTCCTCCGAACCCGCCCAGAACTCTATGTTAAGACACATGTGGAAACAATTCAGTCGATGCCCTGAGCAGGGTAGCCCTCACACATACACACAAACCCACTCATTTCACAGTCATATTTGTTATACACTAGACACACAGACAGATGCGGGTCTGCCCATGCAGCTGAGGTGCTCAGTGCATGGCATTTGACAGTGTGTTAACTCTGCTGTGATGCTAAACTGCGATCAGCTTGTCTCCACTCCATCAGGGAGCTGTGTGTAAACCCGGGACAGTAACAAGTTTATATAGGAGGTGAACAGCAGGCTGTGCTCCAGGACACTATGTGCAGAAGACAATGGATGTTGTTGCACACTCATGCTGCAGCACACAAAAGTTGCTTTGACCAGGTATCACTTGAAGATAATAATGTCTAGATCTGCAGCTTCCAGTCTATGGCTCGGAGGTCAAATGCGGCCCTCAAACTAATTTTTGTTGGCCCTCAGGCTTCCTGTTAAATTGGCCCAAATGGCCAAAAGTATACCAACAGAATAATTGGAAAGATTCTACTATCATAATCTAAATAACAAACAGTTTGATGTTATACCTAAAATTGCTGTTCCAAACATTAGGGTGAGGTGGTTCATCAAATTACATCAAATTCCCAAATTGTAATGATTCACTTCGTTGTCATGTCATCTGTGTTTCAAAATGTGGTGAAAAAATGTGGACACCCCTGCTCCAGATAAATAGATAGTACTAATTATAGCTCATCATTTTATTTCTGGAATTAGCAATGTCTTTTATTGATAATTTGAGATAAATTGACATATTCTACTTTCACACAAATTCAGAAATTGACGCTAAAGCACCACGCTGCAGGACTATAGCCTTGTTTCCATTTCGGTTTGCTATAGCGGATCGTACCGAGCCATTTGATGGGACCTAAAAGACTTTTCGGCTCCAGGTCAGCTTTAGCAAAACGCTTTGGGTGCCTGTTAGGTGGAAAAGCGCTCTATAAATAAAAATCATCATCATCATCATCAAGGTGTCAAAGTAAAGATACTCAAACGAAGGTTAAACTACCAATTACAACACAAATAATGGATAATATTTGTCCTTTAAGTAATGTAATATTTCCGTGCTTTCGCATCTGGTACAACATATAAAGTAGAGGGGTGGGATGTAAGATTGACATAGAGTTTGTAAAAGAAATAAAAAATACACCCTCATCTCCAGCTAACATATTTGTAGCTTGCACTCATTGCTAACACTGAACACATTCTCTTCAGTCGCACAGGATACATACTTGGTCCGCACACGTATACGTCTTGTCTTTCATTTTCTCGCTCGCTCTCAATCAGTCTCTTGCTTTTTTCAGGCCGGTCCCAGAGTTGCACAGTGTGCTGGAGTGACTGTTGTAAGTTGGCGTGAGCGCGTAGGTGATCTGGGTGTGATTACTACTTGGCTCCTCGACAGCCCTGATGATGACATTCAGTTCTTTGAGCTCCTCTGGCCTGGTTCTGCTCCAAACACAACCAGGCACAACATTATTGCTCTACCTCGCAACCAGCATACATACTGTACATACATACAGCCTAGATACGTATGACAACACAAGGCCTTTGACATCTCCAGAAATGTTATGGAGATGTTAAGGGTATATGGAAACTTGCTTATGTAAATTTTCTCTCATATAAAGAGAAACAAAAATCCAAGAACTTTGTTTCAATCTATGGACAGCAGTGCACAATTTAAGATGAAGACACGCCTTTTCTGTTATATTTGAATGTTAAGAACTTTCAACAAGGGACTGAGCTATATAATAATGACATGATAATAAATAAAAAGATCAGAGTCAGACACTTAAAAAAACAAAAAAAAAACAATGCACATATCCAAACTAGTCGACACTTGAACCAAAGGGGGTCAGTTTCCCTACACAAGAACACAGTGGTAGTGAAGTGGAGGATCAAACCAAAATTACCTTGCAATGGACATAATAAAATAACACTATGGGGTCTATTCGATTTTATTTTCAGCGTAAGACCCCGGTTTCATCTCTTAGAGTTCAGATAGTTGAGAAATACACGGTCAGTCCGTATATTTCATTTCATAAACATCTGTGTCCCCAGATACCAGGTAAACATGCTCAAATCAATCAATCAAATATATTTTTTACTGATTATAATTGTAATGTTGATTTATATACAGGTATTGGACATCGTGTTGTTATTCGTGTTATAATTTGGGGTTTTGGTGACAGTTATCTGATCAGAAAGCTGAATTAGCCTCTTTTGAGCCTCTTATTTAGGTTGCTAGTTTGTAGTAATAGTAGTCTGAATGGTCTGAATGGTCACTATGTAAAGCCCAGCACCTGCACCAATCATGAATCAGTGCTAGTGCTGCTTCTGCAACCTCCAGCCTGAGCCTGGAATTCTGGAGGTTCTGAGCTGAACATGAGACATGGCCTATCCATAAACTGAGTAGGAGAAACAAAATTGTATGTGTCCTCCTTCCTCAATATGCAGCTTAAGGCACTGGCAACATAGATTCAGTTGATTTTTAGTCCCTTTTTTATTCCAGTAAAAGCACAGACCACGTGCATTTCCTTTAATTGCATTATTGTGACAGACTTCAAATTATGTTTAAGTAATTCATCACGATTTTCTGATACAGCGAGGAGTAGAGCAAACGCAAACAACTTCTCTGAGATCCAGTGCGCCATCTTGAAAATTATGAATAGACTTCAGCAAATGAGCATGTCCAATTCCCATGTGATGCATCAGGCAAACCCATGTCAGTGCAGTACATTTCAGCAGGAATATTCCAAATGCTTATAATCATTATCATAAGGTCATTATAGATTCAACCAATTCCTAATTTTCTGTTTTTGTATTTCTGTATTTGTATTATACTTTCATTACTCAAGTGCGTGTAACTTAATTGAAATGCCATGCTCTGAGTGAGCACATACACTCACAAACACACTCCCTGAATGCCACAAACTTTATCTGCCACACATTTCTCTGCACACATCAGCATCAGTGTGTCTTAAGACACACATGCTCACACTACTCTTCATCATTAGCATTGTTTCTGCTGGAGACAAGTCAGCGCTTTTGTTTGTAATTACAAGGGTTTGAAGTATAAGGGGAGAAAGCTCAAAAGCAAAGACAAGGATGGATGGAAAAATAAAGAGTAGGTCAGAACAAACCAACAGGGCGCCTGTGACATATTAGTCACATTTTACCGTAATTGTTGTTCAATGCATCCCACTCTTGTAAAAAAAAAGTCTTAAGAAATAGTTTAGAAGTGTGCTTTTCAGAGGCCTGCTTCCAAGGTTTTGTCTGGTGTGTGCTGTACAAAGGGCATAGGGAGCTTTATGGCTGGCTGATATAGCTTTGGAAACATGAGCATTATGGGCTGAGGCCTGTTCAGCTTCCTAAGCCTGGGGCTTCACTCAGGATTGACCCTATCAAAGGAGGAAGATTGTGCCATTTGTAGAGGTACTAAGGAATCAGAGTGAATCCCTAAGTGCAAAACCCAAGATAAAACACTAGCACCTTCCATCTGTCTGTGTACTGATAAGCTGACCTAACCTAAGCATTTAGACAACAGATACCTTATGGATTAATGGATGAATTGATTTGCTCTTCTTATATCTATTCATCTTCATCTCTATTGGATCTTGTTTGTTTAAATCACAAGGCTCAAAACACGAGATAAATAATGACTGTTTTGCACAAACATCATTCATTTTTCTCTGGGAGAGATGTAAATGAGTCCCCTGTTTTTTGTTTGTGATCATTCTTTATGTACATTTTACAGAAGTTCAAAATGGTATAAAAGGTCTGTGCACTGAAAGCACTAGATAGTACTTTCCAATTGGTGTGCGAGAGATATGTGACCCATGTACGTCCTCTCCTGACTCCCAGTGTTGCCCAACAGGGAGTGTTTGTGTGGTATCCAATGGTGACGGGGAGAGGGTGGGGGAGGCGGATGTAGAGGCACGGCTGCACATGGGTTTGTTTGCATGTCTGATTGCTGGACATATAGATGCATGCAGGTGGGCGCATGTACCATTTCACTTTTTGTACATGTGTTTTGTGCCTGTGTGCCTTCGCACTATACTCTATGGAAAGTGTTGTTGTCCACAGACTAACTGTTACTGACAAGCACACGCTGACTATTGGAGTCAAGAAGTGAAATGCACTCTATGCTCTTTTCACTCCCTAAGGCTCCCTCGTTCTCCTAACTTTCTCTCCTCCCACTTTTATTTTCTATATTTTCTCTGTCATACTCATGCTTTTTCTCTCTCCCTGACGACTTCTTTCTCTGGCACTCCTCCCCCTTCATCTCTGATGATTTTAGCAGAGGTGTGACTCATTGGGCATGAAGCCACCATGTCAGGTAGCACAAGAAGCACTGGAGAGAATAAGAGGGAGATGTTTTATAAACATGGTGAGGTAAATTGTGTGTGTTTGAGAGGGGGGGGGTTAGAGATATGCAAAACAGACTGGAATGTAAAAGAGGAAAAAGTGAGAGACTGACTTTACTGTGAGCACAAGGAAAACCTTAAAAGTGTAGAAAGAAATGATTCGTTTCTGTCAAAACTAGGCCTTGTATGCCTGTTGCATTCCAGTTTTTTTTGCATGTTTTTGGGTGCATTTCCTCTGGTCATACACAACCCAGTGTTTTATGAGATACAATCTTGTGAGCAGGTCTGTGGAGGAGAAGCAGCAATGTTTTCATCATTGCTGTTTGGCGTGTAGGTGATCGTGTACATGTGAGTGTTTAAGATCCAGAGATTCTGTATGATTTTAACCAAAGTATCACTGTTGTAAAAATGGTGCTGTCTGAATAAAGAGACTTACTGTGGCAGCAGAGCTGTGGTGGTCTGATCACAAGGGCTTAGTAAGAGATAACATGTACATTCATGTTTATGTGGATTGTCTTTCTGCAATTTTGCCCGAGGTAGGGATTCTCCACTCTCAGCTCAGACTTTGCACTTGTAGCTATTCTCTGTTTGGGGTAATTAAATTTACTTTACATTAATTTTGTGACCAATCTTTAATACAAAGATTTTGCACAGAAATATGATTAGCTTTCTTCATATGCAGCTGTGCTGGAGACATCACTATAACTTCCCTGTGATGGGATATTGTATTGTTGTGTTTAATATGGCCTGAGGTTCTGCCGGTTTGAGGATACTTACATACATACACATACAAACATGCACAGTGCACACTGAGCTTTGACTTCTGTCCTCAGCAGACTCAGCTTTCATGCCAAATCTGCATCTGTCTCTTCTCTGACTCCTTCTGTGCTCCCTCTTTACTTCCTCATGTTTTACACCCTCTAATCTCACACATTTTAAAAAAAAAAAAAAAAAAAAAAAAAGCGATAGTGAGAGAGAAAGAAAGAGAAAAGAAATAAAGATATTCTACTTCAATCTAAATCTGTTTCAGGCTATATGAGTGGAGCTACAAAATGACACAATCATAAATGCACCAAAAACACATCATAGGTCCTGTCAACTGGTTTCAGTCACTAATTAATCAAGTCAAGTTTCAAGCCATGAAAACAGTGACTCCAGTCAGTCTTGAGTCCACGCTGTTGTTACGCACAGGTGCAGTCTCCACACTGTGATGGATGAAAGTGGCCTGAGACATCCTGGACTGAGCTTCCGTGACAGAGTCATCCTGATAGCGTTGCTCCCACCTGTCCTCGCTGGAATTTCCTCCTCGCTCATCCGTGTGTGTGCGCATGCGCGTGCGCGTTTGTTATGTCTGCCATACTTTGTTAGTGTTTCTGCATGTCTGTTTGAGTCCGCATCTGTTACCAGGTTGACCTGTATTAGTCTGTAGTCTGGCCACTCTAGCAATTTGCGGGGATTTTATAATCTAATACTGGAATATGTGCTCATGTCTGCGCCACTACCGCCTCTCGACATCGTCTTTCTCTTTTCCTCCACTCCTTCCTCTCACTCTTTGACAGCTGTAATAAGTTTAGTAGATCAGGTTACACACTTTAATACATACCTCTCCATTTTCTGTTCTTTTTCTAATTTGGTCTTGCTTTCTATAAACGCTTATGTCTAAGCAGCAGCAGACAGTTTCTCCGAAGCTGCAGACTCGGAACATGCTCACTCTGTCTCCGCAGGCCTCTCAGGTTGCTGACATTTTCCATCTTTGCGGTTAAAAAGTAATAATAATATTAATGGGTGTGACAGAGTAAAGGTGCATTCACTGCCACTGCCAGCCTCCTATAAATATCGCCTTCTTTGGGGGAATCCGAGAAGCAACGCGGACCTTCAGTTTACACAGCTGAAGAGCATGTGGAGAAAGCTCTTTTTCCCTCCCTTCTCTACTTCTCTTCAGTTTCATTTTCCTATCAGTCAGCGAGACCTCTATCATCTTCTGATTTGCCATAGACCTCTACACTTATTTTTACTTACAAGCTTTTTAAAACTTTTGTGAAGGTTTTTGCTTTTATTTTATCAAGTACGTTTAGTGAAAATGGTCTGTCGGATTGGTCCTGTACAACTTTTAAGATTCAAATGGACTATTTTTAATCAACATGGATGAAGTTGAAACTCATCGCACATGAGGAGGACACTGTGCACCTTTAAACGCTCTTTTTTTTGCCCTGTCGTTTGATTTATTAGTAAACATCGTCCCCTAGTGGTTAAATAATGCAGACGCAAGTTGTTTTCTTGAAAATGGCATCGTCTGTTTATTTAAATTTTTTAAATTATATAGTATTTCCCACAGGTTTATCCTGAGAGAATGGTGACCCAAGCGATCCATATTTTATTAATTTAATTGAATACATATTATTTAGAATAAACGTAACTTATTCCCGCCTCTGTTGTTAAAAAAAAAAAAAACTAAACTATTTGTTTATGGCAATACAAGCTTAAAGTATATTTTTTTTGACCAATTTTTCGCATAACTTGTTTTTGGACAAAAAAAAAAGTATTATTATTGATAAACGGAAAACAAGATGAAAAAGTGTTTCGGTTTTGATGGCACTAGAGGGCGCAGTTTGTATCAAGCTGATCTCTTACGCACACTCCACACTCCACGACCACGCCACAAGGAAGGAAAAAAGACACGCAAATATAAGCGCCTAAATTAATTAACCACTATAATGGACATATGATTACAAAACCAACCACAAACATTTTTTACTCTATGTTCACTTTGTTTTCTTATAAACCCTCATACCTTTTCATGGAAAAGTACAAAATACATTCAAATTAGTATTTTCCTAATTTATTATAATATATTTTTTTCAACTTAAAGGCTCATTTGAACCTATGTGGCAACTAATGCTGCTTATCTAATATGTGAGAATGCCAGCCATAAGGCATTATAATTCTATTCGTCGTAAAGACTACTTTCTTTCATCTGCTTGTTCAAGGTCAAAGCTTACCTTTCTTCCTTTGGGTTTCAGCGTGTTGTCCACACTTTCATTACATCACGCCTTGGTTATTGTAATTCGTTGTACTGTGGCCTGGACCAGGCATCACTGAACCGATTGTAGCTCATACAGAACTCTGCAGGAACCAGGCGCCATGAACACATCACACCTGTTGTTTCCTCCCTTCACTGGTGTCCAGTCAGTTATAGAATTGATTTTAAACTGTTGCTGTTTGTGTTTTAATGTCTCAACCTTATCTTAGTATGTTGCTCTCCCCTTGCTCCGGTTCAAAAGATGAGGTCCACAAATCTGTCAAATGTCCCAAGAACTCAACTCAAGACTCCAGGTGACTGAGCTTTTTCTGTGGCTGCTTCCAAGTTGTGGAACAATCGGCCACTAAACATTAGAACAGCACAGTATCTAAAAATGTTTAATCGTTGCTAAAGACCCACTTCTTTGCACCGGCCTTCAATAGCTAAAAGCTGAGTTGCACTTTATGCAATAAATGTTCTTGTTTTTATTTATTGTTTGTACTACTGTATTCTTGTTTTATATTTTTACCTTGTCACTCCTGTGAAGCACTTTGGGCACCGCTGGATGTTTTAAATGTGCTATACAAATAAATTTGACCTTGATCTTGACCTTCCATAAACATTTTTGACCACACCGGCTATGCAGAATAATGTACAACAAATGCATTATTCATATTTTGTTTTTTAAATGGCCCCAATCCTCCCATTTCACAATCCTTTTAATTCTTTTGAATATAATTAAGGATTTAGCCTTAAGATAATTTCCACCTGCTGTCCCCTGGCATGGACGAAGGACAACCCACAAATATGACAAGACATGACAATGTATTTACACTATTTACACATGAATCTCCTCCACTCCTCCACACAAACACAGACACAGACACAGACACATACAGAGCCAGTAAAAGCGTAGAACCTAAAGAGTGTAATGGTTACAACTCTGCGTGCTCTTGAGGTGTTTTTTAGTTATGGTTAAAGCCTTTGATTGTACCACATGTTCTTGCTGAAAAAGGCAGTATATTCCACTATGTCGTGGCCTTCACTGAGAAAGATTGTCCAGAGTGACGTAAATCACGTAAATGACGTGATGCAGAAATGTGAATCACAGAGTTTGCAGCACGATAACCCACTAAAACTTTCAGACATACAGGAGCCAAGCCATTTAGAATTTTGAACACTAAGCACAGATTGGCAAATAGTCTGAAACCTGCGAAACTCAGAAGACTATGTTTGGCCAGGATGTTACGATGAGGGTGCAGTAGTGGCTTTTTATTAAAAATCTTTAAGGCATCTTTATACACTACGGTCTAATAAAACGGTAAAATGTTTTGTTATTTTTACTTGACTAAAAGTTGTGATTACTCTTACAAGTGACAAAAGCTTCTTGTCAAAATTCTCGCATCGCTCCTTCAGATGGTTGTTGTGATCTATCATTTAAAAATACAAGATTTTGTGCATTATTTAATGTTTTGTCCTTCAAATTACATTGATATAAATGATAGGATATGTTCAGCCTGCCCAGATCTGGAGATGGGTCCTAATTATATACAAAGCGCTCTTGACCGCGGAGCGCGCACAGGTCCTGCGGCTGCTGCGCTGATCCTGAAAGTAATGAGCGTCGTTCTGCGGGACAATGCGCTGAGCCAACCGACAGGGGCGGGTGAGACCCGCTTAATTCTCCGTGTAATGCATGGTAATGTAACCGGCACCGGGGGAGCGAGGCTGAAATGCTTTAGGATTATTTATCACAAAACATTTGTATTCTTCGTCGGAGAACGGTTGATCCCGGATAGCTGCACACTAATCCTCCTCTCCGTTAATTAAAAAGAAGGCTAAAGCAATGGAATCGGTCTGGTGATGTTTTCCTTTCCAGAAATGTAATCATTTCTGGAGAAGCTTAACCATCTGCTTGAGGTTAAATCTGAAGCAGATTGTGTTCTGTGCTTATCCAAACCTTGGATTGAAGTTAGTTCCTGAAAAGGGAGGGCGCTGCGCTGCGCTGGTTGGTTGCATATAAAACAGAAACTTTGCCCAGTGGAGAATTATCAGACAAAATTACATTCACAATGGTAGTTTATGAATAAAAGTCAAGTGTACAGATTTGTAGGCTTACACCTTTTTGTCTGGATCCATGACTTTCAGAGAAATGTAAAATTAACACTGGTGCAATAATTCGTTGAAAACACATTCTTCTATCTTCTATCTAATATCTATATAAAACAATGGTCTGGAACTCAATGAACAAGTCAGGTCATTGTTCTCACATTTCTATGCCCTCAAATATCAAATATAGCTTCAGTGAAGAAACATTACAGTTAGCGCATCTAATAGGCTCCAGACATTTACAAACCAAACCGCGGTTTTGACTTTAAGATGCCTCTCGTGTCTCAACACAAGTAGAGCTAACAAAGACATCCTTGTGGTCTCACTCTCTGTCTCCTCTCTGTGTATCAGTGGCGAGTGCAGGTCAGTATTAGGAGCCAAAAGATTAGATAAGCAATGTGCCATAATCTAAACAGTCTAACTGTGCTGTTTTCCTCCGAATGAAAGGCTTTGGCTTTGCCCAAAACCGTACAACCATGTCACCTGGATACAATAATCCTGGTGTTATTATGTGATTAGAGAGACATTTTATCATGTTGCTATTATGCTGATTGTTTTAGTGATCAGGCACACTTATGTGAATTACATTCCATAATACCTTGTCATTGCTGTAATCACATAAACCTCTGGTCAATACATATTAATATTCATAAAACTGCCCTTGATTGTTTTGTGAAACTATGGTTCAGTGTGGTTGATTAAAACTCTTTGTTATTTGAACATTCAGTCTCACAAATTCAGTGGACAGTGGCTGCAAAAACAAAAAATAATAAAAATAAAAACATAAATAATAATAGTAAAGTATATAATTATATATAAGCATAATAAAGTATATATACACACACAATAATATATTGGGAGTGGCAATACAATAGGCTTATTGTAGTGTATATTGTAGAGATAGGCCTAGGATTAACAAACGTTATTCTTAGATATTTGAAGTGGCCTTTAGAAGGCGACCGTGTTAATCCAAATCGGGCTTTGTCGTCTACTGTCAAATGTATTTCCTCTCTTTACTTTAATGGGTCATAGGGACAAACGTTACGACAGGAAAGGGTTAACCGTCTACACTCATTAGAGGCGCACTTGGGATGTGCGTCCTCCAATACGAACGACCGATGAGCTGCGTCCACCCCTCCTTCTCTCTCACTCTCTCACTCGCACTCTGGTCCCCACCATCTCCGCGCGCACCACACAGTGGAAAATCAAAGCGCGGACCACCCTGTTCAGACCAAGAGCGCTGCATGGAGCACAGTCTTAGACCGAGATGTGCGTCTGCTTGTGTGCGTTAACAGTTTGGTGAACTATGCTGCAAAGTCCTTTAAGAGTAGCATTCTGAACATTTTTTTTTCAAGTTTACCTTGAGACTAATCAGAGTGTCTTAATGGGGGAAAACGCGCCCGTGAAGTGATTTTACGCACGGTGCAAACATGGAACACGGACTTTCCAGAGGCAGCTGGCTGCCTATGACTGGGATGGTTATATGTCTTCTACTGTGTGGCTGTGTAGTGGACTTGGTTCTTGCTCAGATTCGGTACTCTATCCCCGAAGAGCTGGAGCACGGAGCGTTTGTAGGTAATATTGCTGAAGACTTGGGTTTAGACGTGGCTAAACTTTCAGCTCGCCGATTTAGGATAGTGTCGGGGGCAAAAAAGCAATACTTAGAAGTGAACTTAGAAAATGGTATTCTTTTTGTAAACGAAAAGATCGACAGAGAAGAGCTGTGTGACCGCAGTCCAAGTTGTTTCTTACACTTACAAGTGGTTATTGAGAATCCTTTGGAGCTCTACAGAGTGGAGGTGGAAATCCTAGACGTCAACGACAACTCGCCCAGCTTCCCTTGGAGCGAATTTAATCTAGACATCACTGAATCGGCTGCTCCCGGCTCTTGCTTCCCATTAGAGAGCGCACAGGATCAAGACGTGGGCACCAACTCTCTGCGCTCATACCAGCTTAGTGCCAACGCGCACTTTATTCTGAACATTCAGACGCGCAATGATGGCAGTAAGTTTGCGGAGCTTGTGCTGGACAACCCCCTGGACAGAGAGCAGCAGAAAAAGCATGAGATGGTTTTGACTGCGTTTGACGGGGGCTCCCCGGAGAGATCTGGCACTGCTCTCATAACTATAACTGTGTTAGATGCCAATGACAATGTGCCAGTGTTTGATCGCTCAGTTTATCGCGCCAGTTTGGTGGAAAACGCACCGAGGGGAAGCTTGGTCTTAAAGTTGAACGCTTCAGATCTGGACGAGGGCTCCAATGGGGAGGTGATTTATGCATTCAGTGGACATGCACCCCTCAAAGTGCGCGAGCTGTTCAGCGTGGACCCATACACGGGCGAAATCAGAGTCAAAGGCGTTGTAGACTACGAGAGAGCCAGCGTATATGAGCTCTATGTACAGGCAAAGGACCGGGGACAATCAGCTGTGGCAGTACACAGTAAAGTCCTCGTTGACATCCTGGATGTGAATGACAATGCACCTGAAGTAATTCTTACGTCAGTGTCTACTCCGGTGCAAGAGGACGCACCACCGGGAACAGTGATAGCCGTGATCAGCGTCATGGATAGGGACTCCGGAGAGAACGGAAATGTAGACTGTCAAATTCCAAACAATGTCCCCTTTCAGCTCCACTCATCCTTTAAAAACTATTACACTCTGGTTACAAGCGAGTTTCTGGACAGGGAAACGGTATCTGAATACAACATCACTCTCACTGCGCGGGATCTGGGTTCTCCGTCGCTCTCCACCAGAAAAACCATCCTTGTTCAAGTGTCTGACATTAATGACAACCCCCCGCGGTTCTCTCAGCCCTCATACACTGTTTATGTGACCGAGAATAATGCCCCCGGCGCTTCCATTTGTTCTGTGACAGCATTCGACCCCGATTCCAACCAGAACGCCTATCTATCCTACTCTATTCTGGAGGGTCAGATTCAGGGTATGCCGGTGTCCACTTATGTCTCCATCAACTCTGACAATGGCAACATCTATGCGCTGCGCTCTTTTGATTATGAGCAACTAAGAAACTTTCAGATCCTGGTGCAAGCTCAGGATGCCGGCTTCCCTCCCCTCGCCAGTAATGTCACAGTCAGTGTTTTTGTACTGGACCAAAATGACAACGCACCTGTCATCATCTCCCCGCTGCCAAAAAATGGCACACTGGCCACAGAGGTGGTTCCACGATCTGTAGATGCCGGATATTTGGTCACCAAAATCACAGCTCTGGATGCGGACGCAGGGCAGAACTCGCGACTGTCTTATCAACTGTTACAGGCTACAGACCCGGGGCTGTTCAGTGTCGCGCTTTACACAGGAGAGATCCGGACTATACGCAGGTTAGTGGAAAAGGACGCAACAAGGCAGAGGCTGGTAGTATTAGTGAAGGACAACGGGCAGCCACCGCTTTCTGGCACCGTCTCTATCATTCTTACTGTGGTAGACAGTGTGCCGGAGTCGCTGTCAGATTTTGGAGACCTAACGCTCAGCCCACAGCCCCCGTCAAACCTCGCTCTTTATCTGATCGTCTCACTGAGCACCATATCGCTAATATTTCTGGTGGCTATTATCGTGCTGGCAGGTGTAAAGTGCTACAAAGACAGGGAGACCTTGAGCGGATATAGTCTGCCACCCTTTGCGTGCTGCTGCTGTGGGGGCTTTCAACCTGAGCCGCCTCCAGACGCGTTCAAAAAATCCAACCTGAACCTGCAGATCTCCTCTGCTGCAAAAGTGCCAACAAACTGTATGGAAGCGAACGGGAACAGCAGTCTCTCCCAGTCGTATTGTTATAAAGTGTGCCTAACACCAGAATCAGCCAAAAGTGACTTTATGTTTATTAAACCGTGCAGCCCGAGTAGCACGCCACGGAACAATGAGGCGAAGAGCGCGGACAACTCGTGGAACGCGCACAGCCGGAGTGCATCTGTCAACAACGGCGCAACTACTCCCAGCGAGGTATATACCATGATAATGCATTTATTGTGTAGCATAACTTCTCTTAATTATGATGACATCTGAATATTTACAGAGACCCATGTACTAGTGGTACAAAATTACAAAATGACAATTTGAGGTGACAAGGTGAATGCCTGTTTGCAGTTCATGTGAAAATGAAAGTGCTCATCACCATTCAAAAACGATGAATTTAGACCGGATAACCTTACTGAGTTTCTCTCAAGGGCACAAGCCACTGCTGACCTATCACAGCGCATGCTGTATTGTACTCAGAAAGAGGGAGGCTCCCTATTATTAATGAAATATGACAGAGGGGCGGATTTTTTTTAAGACTAAAGGGGACACAAGAGGGGATGAGAGCAAGGAGGAATGGAGAGACGGTAGAGGAGGGGGGCGCGCGGACAAGGCTGAGCTGAAACGTGGGCCGCCTGTAGATTGGGTCTGTGTTGTCCTCTGAATGCCATGGGAGAGAGAAAAGCGGCTTCATACAGTATTAGCCAAGCCGAGTTTGTTGAATCCAAAGACAGATGAACTTAAATATATGTGGTGTGTATTGCAGTTTTTAACTTCAGTGGGACAGGAGGGCTAATTTCGACAGGCAGTGTCCCAGGAATTTACACCACGGGGTACAAAAACGTTGAGGTCACCGTAATTAGGATACACCTCTGATTTCTCAGGACTATGTACCTTCATTCAACTTATTCAGTAGCCGTCAATCTCAGTGAAAAATATTATACTCACAACATATGGCACGTTAAACCTCAGAAAACTTTTCTAGAGTTTTAATTAAAAAATCTAGCTCGAGGAGAGGAGCATCCCGCAAATATTAATATAAAACGAAGCATAAAATCAACAAAACAACAACGTGTGTAATTTTCTTAATTTCCTCCCTGGCACGGTTTCCTTTGATGATTAAAATCATATTTCGTTTCATCCCGGTGGGGTTCTAATTGGTTTTGTGCCTACTTGGCGAGAAGCGTATTTTGAATACTGATTCGTATAATACGCTTACGTCGCATTCATTTTGCTTGCCATCTTGGTAAACGATGAATTAATTAAGAGTGAAATCCATACCACTCAGGCCGAAAATAAACGTCTCTCCGCTTTTACAATTGCATGCGGGGTGATAAAAAGAGACCGTAAAATAAAATGTGCGCCTTTTAGGCTATAGTTCAAAAATGTCCACATGGTGGCAGTCATGGTCCATGTTACAGTATAAACTGAGCTGAGTTCAGTTGAGAGACTGAATAAACAAATATTCACTTATTCATTAATAACACTGCAAAACAGATAATATTACACTTTCTCTTCGCAGCTTAAGCAGCCAAATACAGACTGGACTCTTACAAAGAACCAGAACTCATCAATTAAAAGGTAAAGAACCATTTTTCTTTGTGCTCACCTGCTTCCCGACTTTGAGTAGCCTAATCCCCAATGTATCTTACAGTTATAACTCTATTAACATGGATGGAACCCTTATGCGCAAAGCAATGCATACAGATCCAGAAAATTATGTGACCTCAATGGCACCAGGGCAGTACTGGACATGGGGGACCCACATGAAGGGCATGAAAGGTAAGACGTTTGAACAGAGCTGCACCACACCATTGAACATTTACACTGTACTGTACATTTAATATGAAACTCATACACGCAGGCACGCACACACACCCACACACGCACGCACGCATGCACACGCACACACACACACACACACACACACACACGCACGCACGCACGCACGCACACACACACACACACACACACACACACACACACACACACACACACTGTGACATTAGATTATAGACACATATACACAGTACATATGTTCTTTAAAATGAATGAATGCTAAAGTTGAGAATCAGTATTATATAATAGAGTAGTGGTTTCGTCTCTTCTCTCTCCACAATCAACAGAATATAAGATGTCCCCTTCGACCAGCAGTGTGCAGTCCCGGCCATGGACTCCACGGTGCACACCTCCTCCTCAGCAGCAGCAGCCGTCTCTTCCCTCTCACCCCCATCCTCACCCTCCTCCGGACTACCATCACAACGTCTACATCCCAGGGACGCCCTCAGGCTTCTGTACCCTGCGACCGGCAGTACAGAGGAGTGAGCTGGACGTGCACAACTCCTTCTCCACCTTTGGAAAAAGGAGGCGTCTTCAGATGTCCCCCCAGGGAGAGGCAGCCATGATCAATAATGACTTATACAATGACTGATAATTTTGATATAATCAAAGTGAAGAATTATAATAATGGATGAACTCATCGAGGTGTCCAAAGACACTGCCTACAAATGTTGAAGAATAAAACATTTGTGCCATGAAGGCAGAAGTTGAAGCAAAATAAATCATGTGTGCTAATTGTCACCAGGTCATTGGGAGATTATTATTATTATTATTATTATTATTATTGGTGCACATTGCATAAATTGTTATTATTTAGACAATCAAACCCATCCAAAAGTTACTAAGAACATTGGTAAAACAAGTGTTGCACATGAATTTCTATTTTGAATATCAACTGAAAAATCTTTGTACTTTTTTGCCAACACATCTTGTGGAAATATGGTTTGTGATACAATTGCAATAGTGCAGCAAGCTTCAAGACAGGGATCGTTCTCACATGTACTGGATAGAATAATCAAAATAAAATATTTTTTTCAGTTTTGTTTCCCCCTCATTTGCTTGGGATAAAAACACCTTGACGCCTCATTATGCATCACACTCACCCTGAAACAAAATCCAAGACTGAATATGTTGAGTGAATTAGTTTGAGTAGAAAAAGTTTAGTTGCTATATTTACAAAGGTCAAGGCCTTTTTACCTTAGCAAGCATTTTTTGTCTATGAGGAATAAACAGTAAAATGCTAACATATGCTAATTGGGGTGCTTGCATTTCCATTTGCCCTGGAGAATAGCGGGTTCATTAACTGAACAAACAGAACCACCTCACTCGAAATATCACTTTAATTAAGACTGCAGCAATACAAGCACCAAGGGAAGAGGCTCCACTCCAAATGCCACACCTGGAAGTGAGCTTCGGGCTGCTCGCCCCATGCCCTTTACATCCTGCACTTCAGGAAACATGAGAACTGGAGTATGGCCAGGAATGAGTCGGGTAATTGGGTCGCTGTATGACAGAAAATTATTCTACTAATAAGGAAATGGTTGTCCTTATAGAGCAGAGACAGGGGCAGCATAACCTTGTGTGAAGTCAGAGAATCCTAAGGGACGACTGAAAGGGGTCAGATTGGCTTACCTGGTAATGACTAATGCTCTGGAGGATGCTCCAAAAATAACACATGCCAAAATTGTCTGAGGCGTAAAAGGGAAAGTCAGTTCAACTGTCTAAAACGCAATTTATTATGTTTGAATTAAATGTGTAAATTGCAATAACTCATAATGACAAACTACGACCTCCTGACACTCCACACAAGCGCACTAATTGAACAGTGACGGTCGTTAGCACTCGGGAGCTGTCCTTTGTCGTGGTCCTGAAAGTGACAGTGATGCGCTTTCTGTATTTCTCCACTAGAGAGAGCAGTTGGTCTGTACTTTAAAGAGAAGGAGCAGCTTAGAAAACACATTCAGGCTATACCAGCATTATTTATTTTGTGTATTTATGTAGAATTGTTACACTTAATAAATACATATTTATAGACAGTATTAGTATCATGATTAGGAATGTACAGCACATGTGTGTCCCCCAAGAACTCGCCTCAAGAGGTGACCGAGCTTTTTCTGCTCCCAAGTTGAGGAACAGTCTGCCACTGAGTATTAGAACGGCACAGTCGCTTGACAATTTTAAATCATTACTAAAGAAACCACTTCTTTGCACTGGGCTTTAATAGAAGCTGAGCAGTTTATGTAACATATGTTCTAGTTTTTTTTTATTGGTTGTATTTTATTGTTGTTTTTGTTTTACCTGTGAAGAACTTTGGGCACCACTGGATGCTATGTAAATAAATTTGACTGTTGACCTTTGACAAAATAATAATAATAAGTAATATAGTTTTCTGCAATCTAAAGATGTTTAATTTGGTCACGGAAAATAATGTCTACATCTATACATGACCAGTAGATGGCGAAAGCGTTTCTGATTTCTTCAGTAGGCTACATTTGACAGAAGCTTGCAGTTTGAAACCTCATAACTTTTTTTTGTTTTGTTTAGTTTTTTTGAATCTAACTCTGAATCTTGTATGTTTATTTAATTTATATTTTCTTCTTTTTTTCTTCTTTTTTTAAATTCCTACATGCCATGTTATAACTGCGGTATTAAAATTCCAGTGTAATTATATAGAGTGCCTAGCTTTCTTCTTAATATAAACTACTAAATTACACAAAATAATTTACTCGACATTTATTCTGACATTCGAAAATACATATTACAAACGTTGAATCTTGTACTCAATGGTGGCGCTATTGGGCCTATTAAAAAAACTCAGATGGGAGTTGTCGCAGTGAGTCGCTGTTGGGCGGACCACAAAACCAATGGTTAGCTCCGTAGTGCTGAAATCCGGTAAGCATTTTATTTTATTTCTTTAAAAAGATGGGTTTTTATTTATGTTCTCCAGCAAACCGTGAACTGTATTAAAGTGCCAGATTTTTTTTTTTTTTACTTTTTCACGACCAATAATTTTCTGCGTCGAAGAGCAAGAATTAAGGATTTATCATAATGGTCTGGACAAGGTACGTGCTGCTAGCGTTTAGTCTTTTTACTTATGTGGATCGTGTTTCCACATCTGTGACTCATTACTCTATACCAGAAGAAATAAAAGAAGGATCTGTTGTTGCTAACCTCGCACATGACTTAAACCTGGATTTAAAAACATTAAACGAGAGAAAGATGCGTCTTGACATTATATCGAACAAGAAGTATCTGGACGTGAACAAAGAGACGGGGGAGCTGTACATTGTGGAAAAGATTGACAGGGAATACATATGCTCTACCACAAAATCTGTGGTATCTTGCTATCTGAGACTTGAGGTGATATTGGAGAACCCGCTCCGGATCTTTAATATTGAAGTTGAAATTATGGACATAAACGACAACGCCCCTCATTTTCGCAGAGACGCCATTCATTTGGACATATCAGAGGCCACGCCGAAAGGAGAGAGATTTTCTTTGAGCAACGCAGTAGATCCTGATGTTGGTGATAATACATTAAAAACATATTATTTGAGTGAAAGTGAACATTTTAAAATTGAGGTTCAAATGGGAAGAGAGGGGACAAAACTGGCGGATCTGATTTTAACAAAGACTTTAGACAGAGAGCAGCAGTCTGTCCACAATTTAATTCTGACTGCTGTAGACGGCGGGACACCAGCTCGGTCTGGCACCGCGAGCATTATTGTACATGTATTAGACACTAATGATAATGCTCCTATATTTGAAAAAGACAATTACAACATTAAAGTAATGGAAAATTCTCCTGTTGGTAGTCTAGTTGTCCATTTAAATGCAACAGATTTAGACACAGGATCCAATTCAGATGTAACATATTCCTACAGTCTTTATACCTCAGAGAAAGCTCAAGAGACATTTAATCTTAATCCTAAAACTGGTGAGATTACTGTAAAAGGAGTGTTAAATTATGAAGATTATAAAATCTATGACATGGAAATTATTGCCACAGATAAAGGAGTCAATAGTTTATCGGGGCAATGTACAGTAAAAATTATTGTTGAAGACATGAATGACAATCATCCAGAAATATCTATTAAATCTTTCCAGAGCCCTGTCAGTGAGGACATAGAGGTGGACACAGTGATAGCTGTGGTCAGTGTCAGTGACAAAGACTCAGGAGACAATGGAGAGGTAGATCTCCATATTCCTCGTCATATGCCTTTTAAACTGCGGCAGTCCTCTGATAACTATTATGAACTGGTGGTGTCTGAGCCTTTAGACCGGGAGAAAGTCCCTGAGTACACCATCACCTTCACTGTCACAGACAGAGGCTCTCCTCCATTATCTGACAATGAGACCATGACTTTAGAGCTGCTGGACGTGAACGACAATGTGCCTCAGTTCCCCCAGTCCTTTTACACTATACGTGTCCTGGAGAATAACGCACCAGGAGCTCTGCTCGGCTCACTCACTGCCTTTGACCCAGACCTCCATGAAAACCAGTATCTAGTTTACTTCATACTGGAGAAGGAGACAGCCAACACCTCCATGTCCATGCTGTTCTCCATCAACCCAGAGAACGGGAACTTGTACGCACTCAAGACCTTTGACTATGAGATTGAGAAGGAGTTTCTGTTCCACATCGAGGCCAGAGACTCGGGCTCTCCTCCTCTGAGCAGTAACGTGACTGTGCACATCATTGTTGTAGACCAAAACGACAACGCTCCGGTCATTGTGTCTCCGTGGCGCGCACACGGCTCCGTGGTGGAGGAGAAGATCCCCAGGTCCACTGATAAAGGCTCGCTGGTGGCCAAAGTGATAGCTCTGGACATAGACTCTGTGCACAACTCTCGCATCACCTACCAGTTTCTCCAGGTCACTGACGCCACGCTGTTCAGTCTGGACCAGTACAACGGAGAGATCCGCACCATGAGGATGTTCAGCTACAGAGACCCGCGCCACCAGCAGCTGGTGGTGGTTGCCAAGGACAACGGGCAGCCGTCCCTGTCGGCCACAGTGACCATCAAACTGTCCACGGTGGAGACGGCCGTGAAGGCCTACTCCGACATGACCGAGGTGCCTCTGGAGTACGACATCTTCTCAGACCTGAACCTGTATCTGGTCATTGGTCTGGGCTCGGTCTCCTTCCTCCTGCTCATCACCATACTGGTCACCATCGTGCTCAAGTGTCAGAAACCCAAGTCCAGCAGCAAAGCTCCTCCTCCCTGTAGGAACAGCGTGATCAGTGAGAGGAACTCCACCATCGCAGACTCCACTCTGGTGTCCAACGATGCCTACTGGTACAGCCTGTTTCTGGCAGAGACCAGGAAAGGAAAGCTGGTGGTGAGACAGCCTATGCCCAAAGGCTCCAGATACATAGTGTCCAGTATACCACGAGGCACAGGAGTGACCAACACCAGCGACTCTGCTCCCTCCACACTGCAGGTAAGACTTTTTGATTTTGTATAACAATAAGAAAAAGAAAAAAAAAAGAAAAAACAGTGACAACAACTATGGGCTCTTATAATATTTCTTCCGTGTCCATATTGAAATGCCAAAAATAAAGTTTGCTCAATAATACTTTTTATGTGCACCTTAAAACTAGTTTACAACCTTCTTCACGATATTGTTAAGAAATTGTTTCATCACAGGTGGCGCTATTCATTAGTGAAACATCAGTTGCCAGCTACTCATACGTCACGCCGCGGGGCGAACCATTGCGTGAGGACAGCGCTTTGCTGCTGAAAACAATCCCAGTGATCCATTGTTTATTTCAAATGTGTGGAATTTTGCGTTTATCGTTTTGGACTCAGTGTATCTAACGTTAGGGGGAAAGTGTGAACAAAATAAGATGGTGTAAGCGTATTTGGATATAATTTGGCGCATAATAATACGGGACTTTGAAACCATGCAGGTCTTTGTAAGGTACGTGATCCTCTTTACGGTGTTCTCTTTCCTTGATCGTGTTTCCACATCTGTGACTCATTACTCTATACCAGAAGAAATGAAAGAAGGATCTGTTGTTGCTAACCTCGCACATGACTTAAACTTGGATTTAAAAACATTGAACGAGAGAAAGATGCGTCTTGACATTATAGCGAATAAGAAGTATCTGGACGTGAACAAAGAGACGGGGGAGCTGTACATTGTGGAAAAGATTGACAGGGAGTCCCTTCGTCCATCAAAGTCTTCTGTATCCTGTTACTTAAAACTGGAGGTGACGCTGGAAAACCCACTGAGAATATTTAACATAGAGGTCGAAATTGTGGACATAAACGACAACGCCCCTCATTTTCGCAGAGACGCCATTCATTTGGACATATCAGAGGCCACGCCGAAAGGAGAGAGATTTTCTTTGAGCAACGCAGTAGATCCTGATGTTGGTAGTAATACATTAAAAACATACAGACTCAGTGAAAGTGAACATTTTAATATTGAAGTGCAAACAGGCCGAGATGGATCAAAGTTTGCAGAATTGATTTTAACAAAGACTTTAGACAGAGAGCAGCAGTCTGTCCACAATTTAATTCTGACTGCTGTAGACGGCGGGACACCAGCTCGGTCTGGCACCGCGAGCATTATTGTACATGTATTAGACACTAATGATAATGCTCCTATATTTGAAAAAGACAATTACAACATTAAAGTAATGGAAAATTCTCCTGTTGGTAGTCTAGTTGTGCATTTAAATGCATCAGATCTAGACACGGGATCCAATTCAGATGTAACATATTCCTACAGTCTTTATACCTCAGAGAAAGCTCAAGAGACATTTAATCTTAATCCCAAAACTGGTGAGATTACTGTAAAAGGAGTGTTAAATTATGAAGATTATAAAATCTATGACATAGAGATTATTGCCACTGATAAAGGAGTCAATAGTTTATCAGGACAATGTACAGTAAAAATTATTGTTGAAGACATGAATGACAATCATCCAGAAATATCTATTAAATCTTTCCAGAGCCCTGTCAGTGAGGACATAGAGGTGGACACAGTGATAGCTGTGGTCAGTGTCAGTGACAAAGACTCAGGAGACAATGGAGAGGTAGATCTCCATATTCCTCGTCATATGCCTTTTAAACTGCGGCAGTCCTCTGATAACTATTATGAACTGGTGGTGTCTGAGCCTTTAGACCGGGAGAAAGTCCGTGAGTACACCATCACCTTCACTGTCACAGACAGAGGCTCTCCTCCATTATCTGACAATGAGACCATGACTTTAGAGCTTCTGGACGTCAACGACAATGTGCCACAGTTCCCCCAGTCCTTTTACACTATACGTGTCCTGGAGAATAACGCACCAGGAGCTCTGCTCGGCTCACTCACTGCCTTTGACCCAGACCTCCATGAAAACCAGTATCTAGTTTACTTCATACTGGAGAAGGAGACAGCCAACACCTCCATGTCCATGCTGTTCTCCATCAACCCAGAGAACGGGAACTTGTACGCACTCAAGACCTTTGACTATGAGATTGAGAAGGAGTTTCTGTTCCACATCGAGGCCAGAGACTCGGGCTCTCCTCCTCTGAGCAGTAACGTGACTGTGCACATCATTGTTGTAGACCAAAACGACAACGCTCCAGTCATTGTGTCTCCGTGGCGCGCACACGGCTCCGTGGTGGAGGAGAAGATCCCCAGGTCCACTGATAAAGGCTCGCTGGTGGCCAAAGTGATAGCTCTGGACATAGACTCTGTGCACAACTCTCGCATCACCTACCAGTTTCTCCAGGTCACTGACGCCACACTGTTCAGTCTGGACCAGTACAACGGAGAGATCCGCACCATGAGGATGTTCAGCTACAGAGACCCGCGCCACCAGCAGCTGGTGGTGGTTGCCAAGGACAACGGGCAGCCCTCCCTGTCGGCCACAGTGACCATCAAACTGTCCACGGTGGAGACGGCCGTGAAGGCCTACTCCGACATGACCGAGGTGCCTCTGGAGTACGACATCTTCTCAGACCTGAACCTGTATCTGGTCATTGGTCTGGGCTCGGTCTCCTTCCTCCTGCTCATCACCATACTGGTCACCATTGTGCTCAAGTGTCAGAAACCCAAGTCCAGCAGCAAAGCTCCTCCTCCCTGCAGGAACAGCGTGATCAGTGAGAGGAACTCCACCATCGCAGACTCCACTCTGGTGTCCAACGATGCCTACTGGTACAGCCTGTTTCTGGCAGAGACCAGGAAAGGAAAGCTGGTGGTGAGACAGCCTATGCCCAAAGGCTCCAGATACATAGTGTCCAGTATACCACGAGGCACAGGAGTGACCAACACCAGCGACTCTGCTCCTTCCACTTTACAGGTAAGACTTTTTTCAATTCTTAATGTGGTACATGGAATTTTACCCATAATGGTAAACACAAAATTTAAGCACTAATATCAAAGTAACAAATTGCGAACAAAGCTACCTCAGGAGTTGCACCTGGAGAGTAAAGATGAAAATCAGCACCTCATAATCCAAGGCCACAGTCCTGACCGGAAAAAAGGTGGCTTGCCCTCTCCAGATGGATGGAGAGTCCTTGCCCCAAGTGGAGGAGTTCAAGTGTCAGTGGGTGTTGTTCACGAATGAGGGAAGGATGGAGCGTGAGATTGTCAGGCGGATCGGTGAAGCCTCCATAGTGATGTGGTCACTGTATCGGACCGTTGTGGTAAAGAAAGAGTTGAGTCGAAAGGCAAAGCTCACGATTTACCGGTCAATCTACGTTCCTACCCTCACCTAAGGTCATGAGCCTTGGGTAATGACCGAATGGACCCGATCCCGGATACAAACTGTCAAAAGGAGTTTTCTCCCCCATCTCTGGGGGAGGAGCTCAGTCACACGGGAGGAGCACGGAGTAGAGCCGCTGCTCCTCCACGTCGAGAGGAGCCAACTGAGGTGGCTCGGGCATCTGTTTCGGATGCCTCCTGGACGCCTCCCTTGGGAGGGTTTTCAGCTTCTGTTGGTCAAGGTTGTAAAATCAGTTCGTTGAAGGGTTCACATAGTTCATGAGGTTTTTCAGAGACAGTTTTTAGAATTTCGGTAACAGATGGTGGGCAAACAGATGCAACAATGTGGCAAAACCGCTGCAGGTGGCAAACACTGGGCTAAAACAGCAGTGGGCACGCCACATGACCTAAACATGAACCAATGTTACATTTCTGGTCATATGAACTGATTTAGCAGTAGGAGTCGGCAGGTGTTATGAAACGCAACGTGGGCAACAGAGAAGCAGCAAGGAGTGGGCGAGGTCAATCACGACGCTCCTCCAAAGCACACAACCACAGATCGACATTTGCTACATTAGCGCCAAACAAGATTAGGTTGAGAATACTGAGTATGCACTATTTGGTACATTACCATAGAGCTGACACGAGAACGAAGACAGCCAGATAGTAACCTGAGATAGTAACGCGAGGCACTTGCGAGTACGGGCGGAGCGTCGCTAACCTGAAAGTACTGCGGGTCAGAGGTCGATGGACAGGTGAAACGCACTTTTTACACCACCGCGTGAGTTAAAGGCATACGGGTTGCCTGCAGCTCGTGATGCCACATTAAAAAGCAACAACAACAAGAACAATGGGCTTTAATAATATTTCCTCCGTGTCTATATTGAAATAAGAAACTACAAGTCGTTAATCGTTACTTTTTAAACATACCCATAACATATGTTTGCAAACCTCACTTGATATTTTAGGGGAATAGTTTCATCACAGTGGGCGCTATTTATTAGAGAAACATCAGCTGCCATCTACACAAACGTCACTCCACGGGGCGGACCATTGCTCGAGGACAGCTCCTTGGTGCTGAAAACGCTCATCGCAATCTAGTGTTTATAGCCTATTCGCTTTTTTCCCCCGCACGTTTCGTTTTGGACTAAATGTATTTTAACGTCAGGAAACATGTGTAAATAGAAAATTAATTTGGCGCACAATATACGTCACTTTGAAACCATGGAGGTCTGCGCAAGGTACGTGATCCTCTTTAAAGTGCTTTCTTTCCTGGATCCTGTTTCCACATCTGTGACTCATTACTCTATACCAGAAGAAATAAAAGAAGGATCTGTTGTTGCTAACCTCGCAAATGACTTAAGCCTGGATTTAAAAACATTAAACGAGAGAAAGATGCGTCTTGACATTATATCGAACAAGAAGTATCTGGACGTGAACAAAGAGACGGGGGAGCTGTACATTGTGGAAAAGATTGACAGGGAATACATTTGCCCGTCAAAGTCTGTAGGGTCATGTTATTTAAAACTGGAGGTGACGCTGGAAAACCCACTGAGAATATTTAACATAGAGGTCGAAATTGTGGATATAAACGACAACGCCCCGCATTTTCGCAGAGACGCCATTCATTTGGACATATCAGAGGCCACGCCGAAAGGAGAGAGATTTTCTTTGAGCAACGCAGTAGATCCTGATGTTGGTAGTAATACATTAAAAACATACAGACTCAGTGAAAGTGAACATTTTAATATTGAAGTGCAAACAGGCCGAGATGGATCAAAGTTTGCAGAATTGATTTTAACAAAGACTTTAGACAGAGAGCAGCAGTCTGTCCACAATTTAATTCTGACTGCTGTAGACGGCGGGACACCAGCTCGGTCTGGCACCGCGAGCATTATTGTACATGTATTAGACACTAATGATAATGCTCCTATATTTGAAAAAGACAATTACAACATTAAAGTAATGGAAAATTCTCCTGTTGGTAGTCTAGTTGTGCATTTAAATGCATCAGATCTAGACACGGGATCCAATTCAGATGTAACATATTCCTACAGTCTTTATACCTCAGAGAAAGCTCAAGAGACATTTAATCTTAATCCTAAAACTGGTGAGATTACTGTAAAAGGAGTGTTAAATTATGAAGATTATAAAATCTATGACATAGAGATTATTGCCACCGATAAAGGAGTCAATAGTTTATCAGGACAATGTACAGTAAAAATTATTGTTGAAGACATGAATGACAATCATCCAGAAATATCTATTAAATCTTTCCAGAGCCCTGTCAGTGAAGACATAGAGGTGGACACAGTGATAGCTGTGGTCAGTGTCAGTGACAAAGACTCAGGAGACAATGGAGAGGTAGATCTCCATATTCCTCGTCATATGCCTTTTAAACTGCGGCAGTCCTCTGATAACTATTATGAACTGGTGGTGTCTGAGCCTTTAGACCGGGAGAAAGTCCCTGAGTACACCATCACCTTCACTGTCACAGACAGAGGCTCTCCTCCATTATCTGACAATCAGACTATGACTTTAGAGCTGCTGGACGTGAACGACAATGTGCCACAGTTCCCCCAGTCCTTTTGCACTATACGTGTCCTGGAGAATAACGCACCAGGAGCTCTGCTCGGCTCACTCACTGCCTTTGACCCAGACCTCCATGAAAACCAGTATCTAGTTTACTTCATACTGGAGAAGGAGACAGCCAACACCTCCATGTCCATGCTGTTCTCCATCAACCCAGAGAACGGGAACTTGTACGCACTAAAGACCTTTGACTATGAGATTGAGAAGGAGTTTCTGTTCCACATCGAGGCCAGAGACTCGGGCTCTCCTCCTCTGAGCAGTAACGTGACTGTGCACATCATTGTTGTAGACCAAAACGACAACGCTCCGGTCATTGTGTCTCCGTGGCGCGCACACGGCTCCGTGGTGGAGGAGAAGATCCCCAGGTCCACTGATAAAGGCTCGCTGGTGGCCAAAGTGATAGCTCTGGACATAGACTCTGTGCACAACTCTCGCATCACCTACCAGTTTCTCCAGGTCACTGACGCCACGCTGTTCAGTCTGGACCAGTACAACGGAGAGATCCGCACCATGAGGATGTTCAGCTACAGAGACCCGCGCCACCAGCAGCTGGTGGTGGTTGCCAAGGACAACGGGCAGCCCTCCCTGTCAGCCACAGTGACCATCAAACTGTCCACGGTGGAGACGGCCGTGAAGGCCTACTCCGACATGACCGAGGTGCCTCTGGAGTACGACATCTTCTCAGACTTGAACCTGTATCTGGTCATTGGTCTGGGCTCGGTCTCCTTCCTCCTGCTCATCACCATACTGGTCACCATCGTGCTCAAGTGTCAGAAACCCAAGTCCAGCAGCAAAGCTCCTCCTCCCTGCAGGAGCAGCGTGATCAGTGAGAGGAACTCCACCATCGCAGACTCCACTCTGGTGTCCAACGATGCCTACTGGTACAGCCTGTTTCTGGCAGAGACCAGGAAAGGAAAGCTGGTGGTGAGACAGCCTATGCCCAAAGGCTCCAGATACATAGTGTCCAGTATACCACGAGGCACAGGAGTGACCAACACCAGCGACTCTGCTCCCTCCACACTGCAGGTAGGAATTGAATTAACAATATTTTTCTTGCAATAAGAAAATAATCAATTTGCTTGAATAAACTGTAAGTGCATATTCATTTTGAAATATCTAAATACAACAGTTCTATCATTCAATAATGAACAATAATACATTTATCTTTATTATTCATGGTATAACCTAAAATAACAGCATGCTTTATACCTACTTCATAATTTCCTTAAACGTTTGGTAAATAATCTACACTCAATAATAGTAATAATAATATCCACTATTATTATTATTATTATTATTATAAGACATTTCAAACTCACTTTTAAATACACCTTGCTGCGCGTAAACGGTGTTATCTTTTCTGTCACTGGATATGCTCAGTAACGAAGGCGTTGACTTTCCTCCCGAGTGTCGCTGTTCACCAGAAAAATAGAACGATTCAAAGATTTGTGACGTTAAGGCAAAATGGCAGAAGCTGGCTAATGTATGTGCCTTCGACCTGAAACGCAGATTTCACGCAGCATTTTCTCAAACGCAAGGACCGTATTCTATAATCGTCAGAAAGTGTGCACGCGCCGAAACATCAAAACCACCATTTTCAACCGCTGGATTACACCTTTGAATGGAGATGCAAAAGACTTGTGCCGAATCCACAAAGGCGCACAGTGTAACAATGCAGTCATGGCAAAGGTACGTGAACGTGATGGTCGTCGTATTTCTTTCTTCTGTTCGTCTCGTCCCTGCTTCAGTGACACATTACACTATACCGGAGGAAATGAAAGTGGGATCAGTCGTGTCTAACCTCGCCACGGATTTAGGCCTGGATGTGAAAACACTGACTCAAAGAAAAATGCGTATTGACCTGATCGCCAGCAAAAAATATCTGGATGTAAACAAAGACACGGGCGAGCTATTTGTTGCAGAGAGAATTGATAGAGAAACCCTTTGTCTAAAGACGTTGTCATCTTGTTACTTAAAAATGGAGGTCATACTTGAAAATCCAGTGCGAATATTCAACATTGAGATTGAGATCTTGGACATTAATGACAACGCCCCACAGTTCCGACGCGATGTAATACATTTGGACATTTCCGAATCAACGCCTATTGGGGAACGATTCTCTCTGAGTAATGCAGTGGATCCAGACGTTGGAATTAATACAGTAAAAACGTACCACCTGAGCGAAAGTGAACACTTTGCTTTGGAGGTCCAGACTAGCAGAGATGGCTCTAAACATGCAGATTTAATTCTAAAAAAAGATTTAGACCGCGAGCGTCAGGCCGTTTATAATTTAATTTTGACCGCTGTAGACGGAGGGGCGCCTCCTGGATCTGGGACAGCAAGCGTTATTGTTCAGGTATTAGACACAAATGACAACGCTCCTCTGTTTGACAAAGCAGTGTATACTGTTAGGGCCCAGGAAAATTCACCCGTAGGGAGCCTTGTTATTAACCTAAATGCAAGTGATTTGGACGAGGGTTCAAATTCAGATGTAACATATTCCTACAGTCTTTATACCTCAGAGAAAGCTCAAGAAACATTTAATCTTAATCCTAAAACTGGTGAGATTACTGTAAAAGGAGTGTTAAATTATGAAGATTATAAAATCTATGACATGGAGATTATTGCCACAGATAAAGGAGTCAATAGTTTATCAGGACAATGTACTGTGAAAATTATTGTTGAAGACATGAATGACAATCATCCAGAAATATCTATTAAATCTTTCCAGAGCCCTGTCAGTGAGGACATAGAGGTGGACACAGTGATAGCTGTGGTCAGTGTCAGTGACAAAGACTCAGGAGACAATGGAGAGGTAGATCTCCATATTCCTCGTCATATGCCTTTTAAACTGCGGCAGTCCTCTGATAACTATTATGAACTGGTGGTGTCTGAGCCTTTAGACCGGGAGAAAGTCCCTGAGTACACCATCACCTTCACTGTCACAGACAGAGGCTCTCCTCCATTATCTGACAATGAGACCATGACTTTAGAGCTGCTGGACGTCAACGACAATGTGCCTCAGTTCCCCCAGTCCTTTTACACTATACGTGTCCTGGAGAATAACGCACCAGGAGCTCTGCTCGGCTCACTCACTGCCTTTGACCCAGACCTCCATGAAAACCAGTATCTAGTTTACTTTATACTGGAGAAGGAGACAGCCAACACCTCCATGTCCATGCTGTTCTCCATCAATCCAGAGAACGGGAACTTGTACGCACTAAAGACCTTTGACTATGAGATTGAGAAGGAGTTTCTGTTCCACATCGAGGCCAGAGACTCGGGCTCTCCTCCTCTGAGCAGTAACGTGACTGTGCACATCATTGTTGTAGACCAAAACGACAACGCTCCGGTCATTGTGTCTCCGTGGCGCGCACACGGCTCCGTGGTGGAGGAGAAGATCCCCAGGTCCACTGATAAAGGCTCGCTGGTGGCCAAAGTGATAGCTCTGGACATAGACTCTGTGCACAACTCTCGCATCACCTACCAGTTTCTCCAGGTCACTGACGCCACGCTGTTCAGTCTGGACCAGTACAACGGAGAGATCCGCACCATGAGGATGTTCAGCTACAGAGACCCGCGCCACCAGCAGCTGGTGGTGGTTGCCAAGGACAACGGGCAGCCGTCCCTGTCGGCCACAGTGACCATCAAACTTTCCACAGTGGAGACAGCCGTGAAGGCCTACTCCGACATGACCGAGGTGCCTTTGGAGTACGACATCTTCTCAGACCTGAACCTGTATCTGGTCATTGGTCTGGGCTCGGTCTCCTTCCTCCTGCTCATCACCATACTGGTCACCATTGTGCTCAAGTGTCAGAAACCCAAGTCCAGCAGCAAAGCTCCTCCTCCCTGCAGGAACAGCGTGATCAGTGAGAGGAACTCCACCATCGCAGACTCCACTCTGGTGTCCAACGATGCCTACTGGTACAGCCTGTTTCTGGCAGAGACCAGGAAAGGAAAGCTGGTGGTGAGACAGCCTATGCCCAAAGGCTCCAGATACATAGTGTCCAGTATACCACGAGGCACAGGAGTGACCAACACCAGCGACTCTGCTCCCTCCACACTGCAGGTAAGCATGCGTATTCCAGTCAAGAACTTATTACGAGTCACAGCATAAGTAAAACACTTTTTATTTAATATACACAACCCTAAATAGAACCTTTTTAAGAGGATAAGGAATGACAAAATAACATTCATAGAAAAAAACGGTCATGAAGCACTTTCTGGTAGCTTTGCCAGCACTTCTTTTTTCCCTTTTTTCCCTTACCAGGCTGACCATATAATTTGCTGTTCAACCAATTAGGCTTGAAATCAATATTCAATGTAACAAGAAAGCTACAGTAAAGAGTTGGAACATTTATGCATAATTTGTTTCATTACTTAATCTATCAAGTTTCATGAAACCTCTGAAGCTATCGATTTACATTGTATGAAATATGTTGTTTTTGACTTATTTTTGATCATCTGTTGGCAAACATGTACGACAACATCAGGCATAGCTTCATCACTTAAAATGGGTTTCCTTATCAGTCTTACTTTTTTTTTCTGAAAATATGTTTTATGCTACAGTAATTTGAATTTAAGGACACCTACTTTGATTTTTCACTAATGTAGCCTAATTGTGCAGAAATATGACAGAAGAGAGTAGACCGTTACCCTTTAGTTCAACATTGCATGCTGCATAGCATAGGAAAACTTAATTGGTATTTATCCTTATCTGTGGGCACTGTAGTATTTTAAAGCATTGGGGCCCACACCCCAGGAGGCGGCCTCCAAGTCACAGCCCAGTGGCTGTTCCTTTTGGAAAGCGTATTCGACCCTAAGTGAGCCCCATTTATAGGAAGCAGAACTTCCAAGCAGCACGGAGAGAAGTCAGAGAAGAGTGCTTGAGTGAGTGATGCATAAAGCGTGATGCACCTGAAGTTCACGTGGCTTTTGTCTTCTAAGGCATATGCTAATTGTGTGGGATATGTCCATGCACATTCTGTGAGTTGTCGCATGTAGGATAATCTGAATTTTGTTAAATTCAGTCAGAGCATTTATTGAAAATTCTTCTAACAGGACTTAAACTAGCAAAGGGCATGTGCAACCTTAACAGAATGTTGCAACATTTGATCAGTTAATGCAGACATCATCAGCAGGTAATGAGGAACTGAATATTATGACAGATCTGGCATAACATAAAAGATTTCCAAACACAATTCACGAAGTATCTGTTAACCGACATAGTTTAGTTACAGTTTTAAATCACATAGTATAACAGGAATCAGTTAACATAGCGAAGTTTTAAGCATTTTAAGGACTTAATTCTGAGTTGTGCATGGTTTGTCCAGAGCGGAGAGAACAAGTGGAAATTTACTGCGTTCACCATTTGCTTGGGTCGCTTTGAAAATAAGACAGAGTCAATTGCCTCCCGTGTTTTTACAGCGAGTTGTCAAGTGTCCTGGGGACAGTCAAAGGTCATAAACTCATAAAACAAACAAACAAAAACAACAAACAAACAAACAAATAAACAAACAAACAAACACTCACACACAAACACACAAACAAACAACAAAAACATTCTTTCTTCTGCTAAGACAGCAAATCTTGATGCTTGTCTTGTCTTTGTCTTTTTGGGAAAAAGGTAACTTTTAGACTCATTGTTCCAGGTACTACAGTAAATTAATAATCTGCTTTAATTAACATGCAAAATTATTAGAAATAATCATCTTAAACTTAATAATTAAATAAAGAAATATGTAAACACATAGCCCACATACATACATACATACATAAGTAATAAATTAATAGGCTTTAATAAATAAATACACACACACAAATCTCATTATCTAGGCTAAATGTGAACTTTAATTGGCAACCAAGAAATAATAACTTTAAGTGTGAATAGGCCTGCTCCGTATTTTCCAAACAGACAGCTTTGTCGCTGCTGTCCACAAAATGCACTAAAATGATGTCATCTCTAAGTCGCGCTCTCATTGGAGGGCGGCTCGTTTCAGGGGTTCACTGCGTGAAACAGCTTTGTCTCAATCGTTATTCCGATTCTATGAGGACGTCTTATAAACGGATTCTACAAACTAAACATGGCTCTTCAAGATTTGCGTTGTTTTTGTAGATGGCGCGTTTTATCATTAGTCACTTTTCTAATGTCAGTGCAAATGGTGACCTCCATCACACATTATTCTGTTCCTGAAGAAATGGAGGAAGGGGCTGTGGTCGCCAATTTAGCCACGGATTTGGGTTTGGACGTAAAGACTCTCAAAAGAAGACAAATGCGGATTGACGTGGTGGGCAACAAAAAGTATCTTGATATTAACAAAGACACGGGAGAACTGTTTATTTTAGAGAGGATCGACAGGGAGTTTTTATGTCCACTGAAAACCACAACGTACTGCTTTCTTAAATTAGACGCTACAATTGAAAATCCCGTACGCATGTTTAATATTGAGGTTGAGGTAACGGACATTAATGACAACGCTCCACATTTTCGTCGTGGGACGATGCATTTGGATATTTCTGAGTCAAGTCCGATTGGAGAAAGGTTTTCACTGAATAACGCTGTTGATCCAGACGTGGGAACAAATTCAGTTAAAGATTATCATCTGAGCTCGAGTGAATACTTTGCACTTGAAATCCAAACGGGCAGAGATGGATCAAAGTTTGCAGATTTGGTGTTGAAAAAGGCACTGGACAGAGAGCAGCAGGCTGTTCATAATCTGATTCTCACGGCCGTGGACGGAGGGGTCCCCACGCGCACAGGTACAGCCAGCATTATTGTCCGCGTGCTTGATGTGAACGACAACGCCCCTTCATTTGATGAAGACAAGTACGTTGTTAATGTTTTGGAAAATTCCCCAATTGGCAGTTTAGTGATTAAACTAAACGCTACAGATTTAGATGAAGGCTCCAACTCTGATCTAGTTTACTCCTACAGCCTGTACACATCAGAGAGGACACAGAACATGTTCACTCTGAACACGGACAATGGTGAAATCAGAGTCAAAGAGATGATAAACTATGAGGATTTTAAGATTTATGAAATGGAGGTTATTGCTAGTGACAAGGGGCCTAACCCCTTATCTGGACAATGTAAGGTGACTATACAGGTCACAGACATGAATGACAATCACCCAGAAATTTCAATTAAATCTTTTCAAAGTCCAATTAAAGAAAATGAGCCCATAGAGACCGTGATCGCTGTGGTCAGTGTTAATGACAAAGATTCTGGAAACAATGGAATGGTGGAGCTCTCTGTTCCATCTAATTTACCTTTTAAACTGCGGCAGTCCTCTGATAACTATTATGAACTGGTGGTGTCTGAGCCTTTAGACCGGGAGAAAGTCCCTGAGTACACCATCACCTTCACTGTCACAGACAGAGGCTCTCCTCCATTATCTGACAATGAGACCATGACTTTAGAGCTGCTGGACGTGAACGACAATGTGCCACAGTTCCCCCAGTCCTTTTACACTATACGTGTCCTGGAGAATAACGCACCAGGAGCTCTGCTCGGCTCACTCACTGCCTTTGACCCAGACCTCCATGAAAACCAGTATCTAGTTTACTTCATACTGGAGAAGGAGACAGCCAACACCTCCATGTCCATGCTGTTCTCCATCAATCCAGAGAACGGGAACTTGTACGCACTCAAGACCTTTGACTATGAGATTGAGAAGGAGTTTCTGTTCCACATCGAGGCCAGAGACTCGGGCTCTCCTCCTCTGAGCAGTAACGTGACTGTGCACATCATTGTTGTTGACCAAAACGACAACGCTCCGGTCATTGTGTCTCCGTGGCGCGCACACGGCTCCGTGGTGGAGGAGAAGATCCCCAGGTCCACTGATAAAGGCTCGCTGGTGGCCAAAGTGATAGCTCTGGACATAGACTCTGTGCACAACTCTCGCATCACCTACCAGTTTCTCCAGGTCACTGACGCCACACTGTTCAGTCTGGACCAGTACAACGGAGAGGTCCGCACAATGAGGATGTTCAGCTACAGAGACCCGCGCCACCAGCAGCTGGTGGTGGTTGCCAAGGACAACGGGCAGCCCTCCCTGTCAGCCACAGTGACCATCAAACTGTCCACGGTGGAGACGGCCGTGAAGGCCTACTCCGACATGACCGAGGTGCCTCTGGAGTACGACATCTTCTCAGACCTGAACCTGTATCTGGTCATTGGTCTGGGCTCGGTCTCCTTCCTCCTGCTCATCACCATACTGGTCACCATCGTGCTCAAGTGTCAGAAACCCAAGTCCAGCAGCAAAGCCCCTCCTCCCTGCAGGAACAGCGTGATCAGTGAGAGGAACTCCACCATCGCAGACTCCACTCTGGTGTCCAACGATGCCTACTGGTACAGCCTGTTTCTGGCAGAGACCAGGAAAGGAAAGCTGGTGGTGAGACAGCCTATGCCCAAAGGCTCCAGATACATAGTGTCCAGTATACCACGAGGCACAGGAGTGACCAACACCAGCGACTCTGCTCCCTCCACACTGCAGGTACAGGCCTATGGCTCTCCAAATCATTTTGCCTTTGAGTATTTAATTCCACAATTACTCATAAATTGATTACGGGTGAAACACATATGTCATGTAAAGTCTGTGCTTGATTAACGTTAAAAAGTAAAAGGTAAATAGTAGCTGGATCATCAAGGAAATTGTTTTAAAATGTTAAAATTAACAAATATTCTGCACACAGATGTCACTACACTGTCACAAAATAAACAACTTTCTATGCATTATGCTACATTCAGGTTGACCCAAGTCAGTAAGGCCCAAATATGGAAAAAAAAAAAAAATATATATATATATATATATATATATATATATATATATATATATATATATATATATATGTATATATTATGACTGAGGGTTTTTACTAATATGTCACGTTTTGTGTCACTATGAAGGTCTTTGTTTTATTGCTTATATAACTGAATGCGTCCATGTCAATCTTCTTGACTTTTGTATATGTATACTGAGGTGTCAGATTGTTCATTGGGATTTTACAATGATCATAGTCTAATCTTTATTCATCCATATGCAAGCAGACCTGAGACCAATTAGCAAGAATGGAATGTAATACTTTCAAATACTCACGTTAGTGTAATTGAGTATTCATAGTGAAAGTGTTCTTTTTGAGTTGATTTGAATGTTTGAACCTTTACTTGTAGCATATTTTTGCATGTAAATGTAATCAGTTACATTTGAAATAATTGAAGTTACTGAGTCCCAATCATGAAGTCCCAGTCATCCTAATCCACGGTTATCTCACCGCTGTCTCTGCTCCTTTCTAAACCCACAAACACACATAACAACACTGCATCACTTGCTAAGTTTCCAGAGCTTGGAGAATATGCGTATTGTGGTTTTGAACTACTTTTGTGTTGCTTGAAAACAAGATTTCCCTCACACAGTAACAAAGTTGCCTACTCATTCACGCTGTTTTCACGCATGTTATTGAGTGCAAGACACTCACTGTGTCGAGTTTTAAATATGTGATTCATTATTTATAATTTATTTCCAAATTATAATTTCTGATCATGTCCGCTCCTTCTTGTCCATGCTCTCCTCCGCCCCACATCACACACCGCTCATCCTGCGAGTCTAACAGCAGTAAACTTCTAACTTAATGTCAAATACATGAACTTTGTAAAGTCTTGTATAAAAAAACAATCTAAAACAGTTCTAAAACCAAAAAGTTACTTGTCTAACCATATTCAAAGTTATTTTGAATATTTTTTTCATATGCACGTTTTACTTTTACTTTAGATGGCACATTTCACCAAAATGTAGTGAATACAATTTTACTCAATATTTTACCTATTTCTTTCCCCCAGTTTGACAATTTTGGTGATGTTTATTATTTCACTACTTGGTTGGACATGGACAGCAAGGTAGAAGTATTTCACAACTGTAGCAACCCCATTGTAAACAAAGGCCAAAATCCATTTAAATTACACAATAGTTATGACTTCATAAATATAAATCCCTTTAACACCTTTAATTTTTTAATGATTTTTTAAACTGTCATGAAATTGTGGAAGTTGTGTATAAATTGTCCCTGAATTTTCAATGTAATGTCACTTATCGATGACATCGAGGAATGCTGGGATAGAACTCTGCACTACTTCCTGTAAACTTCAACTTTTGTGTTTCTTCACAAACTGTCACTCGGTTGATGTAATGATAAATATTTACCTCCATCCCACCAAACGAAATAATAATTAGAAAAACATGAGAACCTGTTATGTGTTCATTAAGAACAATTTTGGCGGCTCTACTTGTACTTATAATTGAGTACATCTTTATCTTGTGAAGAAAAGTTGAAAAATACTGTAAGTAGCACTAAGTTAAAAGAGAATCCATCTGTCTATGGCATCAACACACCAATTCCATCCAGGCACAAGTGACACATTTTTCTAAACATACACTTAAGGAAATGAGAGTGTTGTCACATATTTTTATTTGTTAACTACTATGTAAATTAGACAAACTTTCCACCTTTGTTTACAGTATGATTGCTTGGTTATGGAATTATACGTCTATGTCTGGCCAATGGTGCAGTTTGTCAGCCTCACTACCGTCAGTTTACTCCAGGGCCGCCGTGGCTATAGTAATAGCTTATTACCAAAGAGAGTGAATGAATAATGCACCTTAAAGCGCATTGCGTGTCATGCAAGACGATACATTAAGCCAAAGATTCATAACACATTTTTAATCAATCTCCAGGAAGTGATATTATAAGCTTCACTAAAATGGTCAAACTAAGGAAAACTAGACAAAACGTTTTATGATAATCTTACGGTACATAATGTTTTATTGAAATTGATATTCTCCAACCTGTCATATGCACTTTCAGTACATATTCTCAGTACTCTTTCCACAATCCACTGCCAAATAATAAGAAGACGTAAACTTATTAAATTGGGGCACATGCTACATAAAGATTGATTAAAAAAACATAAAATTTTACACATCTGATTCAGGGTTGCAGATTGAAATAAATATTACTGTTAAGAACATGACATGTTTGTCTGTTTTTGATTAATTATTTTTTCCTTGGTCCAAGGCCTTATTCGGCTGGAGAAATAAATCTATTGTTTGTTCTAATGCAAGGATAATGTAAACCTGCATTTTACGTGAAAATGTGTCATGTTGGGTGAGGGTAAACTTCACTTACTTGTGGAGAAAAGAACAATTAGATATGACCACAGTGGTGTGGCATATATGGCATTTTATTCATTGCAGTGGTTACAGCAGACAACTATGTCCACAAAAATGATGTGTTAGAACCAGAGAGAATATTAGGTGAACTAATTCAAGCTGTGCAACTATATGTATAGGTCTACAAGTAAATACAATTCATACTTTTTAGTTAAAACATTTATATTTTATGTATTAAATGTTAATGTTTGGTTTAACATTGAGGGCCTAAATTATGTTGGTTTTACATTTTATTACAAGCCAAAATAATTTGTTGTTATTATTTTTTAATAAAGCTGCCTCAGACTGAAGCATTTATGAGACTTAAAGAGAGGCTTTTAAAGAAGATTATTTTCTTTATTGTTATTTTTTGTTTTTGTTTAATGAAATAAACCGTTTTGCCGATTTTGATCCATGTGGTTATAGACTTTGGTGTAAATTTATTCAAATTGTCCAGCATTTGTTTGTCTTTTCTTTTGAAGCACTCATGTTACTTACTTTCAAGAACCCATCACTTTGTTTAATGCCAAGCAAATTCTTAGGAGCCAAGTAAAATATATGTACAAATAAATAGCTTTGCTCTTACGAAATCAAAAGTAAAAAAGAGCAGGGTTTTGGATAGTTAGTAAATAAAGTAGTTGAAAATGTTCAGTATAATTCTTGAAGTCTCCAGTACTGATGTGCCGTTGTCATAGTGAGAAAAACGTAAGGAGAGAATAAGATGATTCGTACACTAGACCTTAATGAGGCATCGGACATGTGCGTAGCAAAAAGAATGTTTGGGTCTATGCCATAGTTTACGCGGGATCATTTCTGGTTAGTTTGATGTATTTTAACAGCTCCTGTGGTGCTTCTACGTGCTGAGTCAACGTATTTGCAGCATTTTATTTCTGTTTTCAACAAATGTCTACCTGGATAACGACATTGTAAACTTGGCTTTGTTTAGAGAGAGAAAGTTTGTCCTCCTGATGAAAAATGTTCTTAACCTACTATCGTATAAAACTTTGATTATAGGTTAATGTGAGTAGGCAAATAAATGTCGTTGTTGTGATGGTAGAAACAAATTTTATTTCGGCGTGGCAATCCCTAAAAAATTTCCGCAGTGAGGTCATGCGTTCCTCAGATGGTATTGGTGGAGGCGGTCATGTGCCGTACTTTACGCACAGTACTTAACGCGTGCGCATTGCTTTCCTTACTACTTCATCCTGACCCTCGCAGATTAAATGCGAAACACACCGGTTCTCTACACCGTTAGAGAATAAAATACTGACACAATGGCGCGAGTTACGCACGGACATGCCAGTAGCGCGGGGTATTTTTCAATTATCGTCTTTGTTTACCTCATAATAACTGACGTGGTTTTTGCTGTTACGCATTACTCTGTTCCCGAAGAAATGGAGGAAGGAGCTGTTGTTGCAAATTTAGCGGCAGATTTGGGCTTGGACGTGAAGACGCTGAACAAGAGAAAAATGCGCATTGACAGCGGAACTAATAAGAAGTACATCGACATCAACAAGGAAACTGGAGAGCTGTATATTTTGGAAAGGATTGACAGGGAGTTCTTGTGTCCCTGGAAAACAACAACATCTTGTTTCCTTAAATTAGATGCATCAATAGAAAACCCTGTACGAATGTTTAACATTGAGATTGAAATTATGGACATTAATGACAACGCTCCTCAATTTCGTCGCGGGACGATGCATTTGGATATTTCTGAGTCAAGCCCCATTGGAGAAAGGTTTTCATTGAATAACGCTGTTGATCCAGACGTGGGAACAAATTCAGTTAAAAACTATCACCTTAGTGTAAGTGAATACTTTGCACTTGAAATCCAAACGGGCAGAGATGGATCAAAGTTTGCAGATTTGGTGTTGAAAAAGGCACTGGACAGAGAGCAGCAGGCTGTTCATAATCTGATTCTCACGGCCGTGGACGGAGGGGTCCCCACGCGCACAGGTACAGCCAGCATTATTGTCCGCGTGCTTGATGTGAACGACAACGCCCCTTCATTTGATGAAGACAAGTACGTTGTTAATGTTTTGGAAAATTCCCCAATTGGCAGTTTAGTGATTAAACTAAACGCTACAGATTTAGATGAAGGCTCCAACTCTGATTTAGTTTACTCCTACAGCCTGTACACATCAGAGAGGACACAGAACATGTTCACTCTGAACACGGACAATGGTGAAATCAGAGTCAAAGAGATGATAAACTATGAGGATTTTAAGATTTATGAAATGGAGGTTATTGCTAGTGACAAGGGGCCTAACCCCTTATCTGGACAATGTAAGGTGACTATACAGGTCACAGACATGAATGACAATCACCCAGAAATTTCAATTAAATCTTTTCAAAGTCCAATTAAAGAAAATGAGCCCATAGAGACCGTGATCGCTGTGGTCAGTGTTAATGACAAAGATTCTGGAAACAATGGAATGGTGGAGCTCTCTGTTCCATCTAATTTACCTTTTAAACTGCGGCAGTCCTCTGATAACTATTATGAACTGGTGGTGTCTGAGCCTTTAGACCGGGAGAAAGTCCCTGAGTACACCATCACCTTCACTGTCATAGACAGAGGCTCTCCTCCATTATCTGACAATGAGACCATGACTTTAGAGCTGCTGGACGTGAACGACAATGTGCCACAGTTCCCCCAGTCCTTTTACACTATACGTGTCCTGGAGAATAATGCACCAGGAGCTCTGCTCGGCTCACTCACTGCCTTTGACCCAGACCTCCATGAAAACCAGTATCTAGTTTACTTCATACTGGAGAAGGAGACAGCCAACACCTCCATGTCCATGCTGTTCTCCATCAACCCAGAGAACGGGAACTTGTACGCACTCAAGACCTTTGACTATGAGATTGAGAAGGAGTTTCTGTTCCACATCGAGGCCAGAGACTCGGGCTCTCCTCCTCTGAGCAGTAACGTGACTGTGCACATCATTGTTGTAGACCAAAACGACAACGCTCCGGTCATTGTGTCTCCGTGGCGCGCTGCGGCTCCGTGGTGGAGGAGAAGATCCCCAGGTCCACTGATAAAGGCTCGCTGGTGGCCAAAGTGATAGCTCTGGACATAGACTCTGTGCACAACTCTCGCATCACCTACCAGTTTCTCCAGGTCACTGACGCCACGCTGTTCAGTCTGGACCAGTACAACGGAGAGATCCGCACCATGAGGATGTTCAGCTACAGAGACCCGCGCCACCAGCAGCTGGTGGTGGTTGCCAAGGACAACGGGCAGCCCTCCCTGTCGGCCACAGTGACCATCAAACTGTCCACGGTGGAGACGGCCGTGAAGGCCTACTCCGACATGACCGAGGTGCCTCTGGAGTACGACATCTTCTCAGACTTGAACCTGTATCTGGTCATTGGTCTGGGCTCGGTCTCCTTCCTCCTGCTCATCACCATACTGGTCACCATCGTGCTCAAGTGTCAGAAACCCAAGTCCAGCAGCAAAGCCCCTCCTCCCTGCAGGAGCAGCGTGATCAGTGAGAGGAACTCCACCATCGCAGACTCCACTCTGGTGTCCAACGATGCCTACTGGTACAGCCTGTTTCTGGCAGAGACCAGGAAAGGAAAGCTGGTGGTGAGACAGCCTATGCCCAAAGGCTCCAGATACATAGTGTCCAGTATACCACGAGGCACAGGAGTGACCAACACCAGCGACTCTGCTCCCTCCACACTGCAGGTACAGATGTGACCTAATATTCTTCTGTGTACATACATACGTTTCTGTGCAGTAGAATTGTAATCTTATTTTTGCATCCTTGATTTGTCACCATGATCCTTTTAGTATTTAAAGTATATTCTAATAAATGGATTTGTGCCAGTTGTAAGAATTGCATATAACTTTCGTTGTATTTCTTGTGTTACTTACTAATGTATCACACCAACCCTCACAGACACAACTTCAAATCATTTGAATGCATCAATACTAATGCAAAGATTCAATTTGTGAAAATGCAAGTAAGCTTTCTACCAATCAAAAGCTAAAGCTCAAAACTCCAACTTAATGAATGTACATATCATCAATCTTGTCAAGCAGTGATTTGCTCACTCTAAACTCTAAACCCCAGACCCAGGAAGTATCCAAATGAAATGTATCACAAATGTGTCAAACACACATACTTGAGTCAACATTTATTTTTCATTCTTTAGGGGTTTCCATTGAGCAGACTGTTAAATTGATTGTTTCTTTTTCCCTCTAAAGTATCCAAAGTGAGGAAGACCCAGTCGACACCTGGAGGTATGGAGGACTCCCACTCTCTGGATGCTTTTTATTGTTTTTCTGTCTTCTTTTGTTTTCTTTTCTTATTACATGTTTAAAGAAACATTTAAATAATGTCACATTCATTCAACCAAATTCTCTAAGCACAATAAATTATTTTAACATGTTTTCCCCTTCATAAGTTGGAAAACTTGTCAAACTTGTCAAGCACTTAATTCACCATCAAATTAGTGTTTTATTTAATATTCATTAGGCACCATCACCTGCTCTTTCATGCTCTATTCACTTAAGCTTATGACATACTTTTTAACAGTGTCATCAGAGCCTCAATGTCAAAGAAAGCTCACGCAGCCTTCCCTCTGTCTAATGTACATGCTGTAGAAATGCATTTGTTTGATTGCACTTCAATATAGGTAATATTTCCCTCACCGTTCAGATTTGCACCCCACTTCCTAAGTCTGATACAGGAGTGTGCCTTGACCCATTTCTTTGTGCAGAAAATAGCAAAGTGGTCCAGTCACCCAGTTACCTAGCAACCACTCTCTCCCACGTGCTCACACTGCATGTTTTTGTATACAGAGCTCTTCGTAGCTAAATGCTTAAAGATGTCTCCCAGTTCTTAACCCTCTGTTCTCTGCCTGAAGCCTCTGCCTGAGTGATGCATGTCGGCTGCATGACGTGACAGTTTTTTGAATGCCTCGCAACATGTTTTTTTAATATATATTTTTTCTCCTTGCTTCTCTTCTCCAGGGGTCCATCAGGAGCACCAGCAGTGCCACATAAGGCCAAATCCCACCCTGGTGATCATCTGATTCAAGGACAGCTTTGTTAAGGGAAAAACATACACTTTGCCCACAGTATATAGTAATCATGCAAAACATCATCTGTTATTGCTGCCAATGAGGACATCAATCCTGCTTTTCTTGTGTAAGCACATACAGTGTCAAAAAACTCTACTGTTCATCTATGTGCATGAAATGACTGCATGGCTTCACTGTTTAAAGAAGAACAAAATGTTGAGACTTAAGTGATTTTGAAGAAGCCAAAATAGATGGGAAGATGTAGAATTGGGACTTTTTGCCTTTTGAAAAAATAAATTGGAACCTCAAATCTTGAAATGGTAGAAAGGGTCAAAGTTGACTAGAAAGCACAAGTACATATTGAAAGCACCAGTTTCTAATTGTAAAACATGTAAAAGTTGTAACTCAATTCTGTACAATGTGTATTAGCTTTAGTACTCTACACCAGTGGTTCCCAAACTTTTTCAGTCGCGACCCCAAAAATAAAAATTGTTCACATTCGCGACCTCCAAATACAAAAAATAGGCAACACGCAAAGCAATAAATTAGCCTTTTATATAATGTTTGATTTTGTTTTGAGAATATATACCTAGAAATGGCCAACAAACAGGAATCTACATTCACCACTGCATTTGAAGGGTGTCAAGCCTTGTTTAAGACTATTGTATACTTTTTTCCCCATCATCTGGGGACCCCCAGAAATCATATCGCGACCCCAATTGGGGTCCCGACCCCTAGTTTGAGAACCACTGCTCTACACATCTTGTTACATGTTCACAGTATTACAAAAAGGTTAACATGGGACTTGAATAATATTTTTTTTCCTGGCATGTTTTGCAAATATGTTGTATAATGAGTAAATAAGTTAGGCCTTACAGTTAAAACCTATTTACTGGAACAGTAATGTGTTGTATAACATTCAATGGTACATGAATCTCCTGTATAGATGTTACAGTTCTACAGTAATTGTATTGAAAACATTGCATTGCGTTGAAAGCAGGTGCTACTGCTTGAGAATCTTAATATAACCGGTCTAACTATTTTTGTCTTCATATACATTGTTTGCAAAGAACCCTTACTCATCACTAGTAATTGTCAGTCCAAGTGATTGAGCCTTAAAATGTGTAACAATCTTACTGATTTGATTTGTTTTCTTCTATGCTCTGTCGAACAAACTTAACAAATCAGATGGTGCCATGTTACAAAGATAAATAATGGGTTGCCTAATATTTATAAATTGCCTTTTAAAATATATGACATGTGCACTCAATTTAACAATATATCGTGTTGCTATTACATAGTGACAGTGTTTGAATATATCACCGGAAATAATATTGAGAGCTTTTGTACAGTGATACTTCATTGTGAGTAATGTAGCTTTTTTTTTACGCTTTAATATTATTAATATTGTGTACAATTGTCAGTGTGATTAAAAGACGACAATAAAAAGAAATGTTTGCCTCAGAACTGCTATAGTTCTTTATTACGAAAAGATAAAAAAAAAGATCAAATTAAAAAAGCTGACACTAACAAGTCCAGTTAAAAGGCCTAAGGTATACTGCTGGCTAAGGAATGCTCTTAAACATGTGGTTGATAACTTCACAGATGTAATCAATTTACAGACATATTTTTCATAAAACTGAAATTACATATAGTTACATTGTCACATCTTAATGTTGTTTGGTGAGTGTTAAAAAAGGCATACAATGTGTGTCACCCACTTTAAATCCATTCCCATCCAACTTTATTTTTTATAGCATATTTTTACCAACACATCTCCTGTACTGCACAGAATCTTAAAACATTAGATCAAGCATGGCATTTTAAATACAATACAAAAAGCATCTTTTGGGACTAAAGAAGTAACTCAGTCAAGACACAAACAAACAACAGCCAAAAGGATGTGGTAATACATTAATTTATTTACTATTTAGTTTATGTATATAAAAGAAAAAATCCATGTATATACCGTGTTTTGAGTAAAATCAAGTTATAAACATAAGTTATCTTGTCATGACACGTTACACTGTCTCTGTTCCTTTAAACACATGACCCAGCAATGCGCCGAAGAGGAACAATTGTTTCCAGCAGCCACAGGCGGGCACCAGTCGTCCAGCACGCGCCATAAAACAGCGCATGCAATGAGATGAATGTAGGTCAGTGAGAGCAGATCGATTTTAGATGCAGACCAACTCATATCTTCATCGATAATTCCATGTTACTTTGAAAACACAATGTCAGTCTCAGTCCGTGTCGGTCTCTCTTTCTCTCTAGAGTTGACGCCTCTAATTCAGCACCAAGGACAGTGACGCGTGACGTACGTTTCCATGACGACCGGCTGTCTGGAAGAGGGAGGCTGAGAAGATGCAAGTCATTTCATAGTGCTCTGACCCTGATCTTATACTGCTGCAAGAGCCTTCCCAATTAAAGCCAATCATAGCCAAAAAACAGTCATAAATAAATGAAAACAGTGGTTTTAGAGCAGCGTGCACGTGCTGAGGGAGATGAGGTGGGGGATGTGCATGTGAAACCAGTCGGCAGTGCGGCAGGGCGTGTTCTTGCGCATGCGTAGTTTGCAAGCACAAGCCAAAGATGGTGGTGTTTTTTTTTTTCTTTATAAATATGGGTCATCTGACTAACATACATTTCCTACTATCGCGACTGCCTTTCATTTGCTAGATTAATGCTCAGTAAAAAAATAAAATAAAAAATAAAGGAAAAGCAAAATAATAGTGACGAGCAAAATGTATTGTTACATTTTAAAGGGAGACCCAGTGTGCATTTGCGGCTTCTATCCAGTGGAGGTCAGTGCTCTCCTCAAGAAAGTTAACAGGCTTCATGGGTGTGGTGTGTGCTAGGGCTGAGAGCCACTGGATTTAAAGGGACAGACCTCTAACATAACAGTCAAAATACACAACAAAACTGCAGATTCTTTTCTTAAAATTGGTTGCCGAAAGAGGAACACACACGGGTGACAGTGTGTGGTCAGAAGGCTTCATATGAATTTACTAACTTGCTCAATAGGTTAAACAAATATTTGAAAGTTGATTAAAAAAAAAATTTAAAGAAAAAAATAACGTTTAATCCTATGAATATTGTTTTTGTTTTTCAATGTAGTCCTGCTTTAATCTCTTACAATGTTTTTATATGAGTACAAATGTGTAAATGTTTTTTTATGATTATGCGCTGCCTTGGCCCAGGTCACCCTTAAAAGAGATGTCATCAATGTTTTATTTATTTTTTTATTTTTTACCTGGTTAAATAAAGGTCAAAATTAAGTTTGCTTTCTAAATACATACTATTGTACTAATGATACTCATCTACATGTAGGTACGCAAATGAGCTGAGATGCTACTTTTAAATCAAACATGAATTAAAAACCACAGCTTTCTAGTACAGCCGATAGGTGGCGGTAATACGCTATGTATTTTACTATAGAGGTGGTGCGTAAAAAGACCGTTCCAGCTGTGGTAGGCGGATATTTGAAACGCACAAAGGAGTTGTAATGAAACACAGTCTATTTTCTAGCAAGACTGTGCAATACGATTCTATAACAACTAGCGCAATTGTATACACGGATTAAACATATAATGGCAAGTAACTTCGTCCAAGAACAATGGCTGAAGCCGTGGATTATATGTCTGACGATGCTTACGTTCCGGGGAATTACTGCTCAAATACGCTATTCTATTAACGAAGAAATGAAAAGAGGCACCGAGCTTGGAAACGTGGCCAAAGACCTTGGATTAGATCTCGGGAGACTTGTGGAGAGAAACCTTCGCGTAGTCTCAGGAACAACGCCGGATTTGTTTAAAATCAACTCAGAAGACGGACGTTTGTCTGTGAACAACCGAATGGACAGAGAGGAATTGTGCGCAAAAACTGTTCCCTGCGTGATTAATCTGAAGGCTGTAGTGGAGAATCCTTTGGAAATGCACCAGTTAATAATTGAAATACAGGATATAAATGACAACGCTCCCAGATTCCCAGACGAAACATATACAGTGGAGATCCTTGAATCTGCGATAGTTGGGTCTCGGTTCCAGTTAGAAGGAGCACAAGATTTGGATGTAGGAATAAATTCATTACATTCGTACAAAATGAGCCACAGCCAACATTTTCGTCTGGAAACAGAAGAATTTGGGGAGGATGGAAAAGTACCATTTCTCATTTTACAAAAACAATTGGATAGAGAAGACAAAGCCCAACATATGCTTCAGATTACAGCTTCAGATGGAGGCAAACCACCAAAATCAAGTACCATAAATATTACTATTGTTGTGTCAGACGTAAACGATAACCCGCCAATTTGCAGTAAACAGAAATATACTGTTACAATAAAGGAAAATGCGCCTATAGGGACTATTCTACTGATGGTAAAAGCCTCAGATGCTGACGCTGGAGCAAATGGCGAAATTGAATACTCTATAAGAAGTAAATTCCGAGGGATTTCCTCTGAGCCTTTTGATTTGGACAGCAGAACTGGCAGGTTAAGTGTTAAGGCTGAGCTTGACTTCGAAGAAAAGCAACTTTACGAGATAAAGATTGTTGCTGCTGATAAAGGCGCAGTGCCTCTGTCTACGCACTGCAACGTGATTGTAACAGTAGAAGACGTGAATGATAATCCACCAGAAATAGACATCACTTCGCTCTCAGGTCGCATTGCAGAGGATGCTCCTTTGGGCACAGTGGTGGCTCTGATGGCGGTGACCGATCGGGACTCAGGCCTAAACGGTGAAGTTACCTGTGCTATCCCCACTCACTTACCATTTGATTTAAAACAGTCAGCGGATGGCCACTCATACTCACTGGTAACTAGGGATAGATTGGACAAGGAACTAATACAAATGTACAATATTACAATTAGTGCAAAAGATTCAGGAAACCCTTCTCTGTCGTCCACAAAAAACATACCTGTCAATATAATGGATGTGAATGATAACCGTCCGATGTTTTCTCAAAGTCCTTACATAGTTCATGTAGTTGAAAACAACGAACCAGGATGCTCTATACTCTCAGTGTCTGCAGTTGATGCCGATGATGGAGAAAATGCTGCAGTCTCATATTCACTACACACTAAGGAACAAGTGGCTTCATTTTTAAACATAAACGGAGAAAGTGGTACAATCTTTGCTTTGAAAAGGTTTGACTTTGAGACTTTAAAGTCGTTCCAGTTTCAAGTCGTGGCCTCAGACTCTGGGACTCCGTCTCTGAGCAGCAACGTGACAGTGCACGTGTTCATTCTGGACCAGAACGACAACGCTCCAGTCATTCTGTATCCAGTCAGCTCTAACGCTTCTGCTGAAGGAGTGGAGGAAGTCCCCCGCAATGTGAACGCAGGACACTTGGTGACTAAAGTCAGGGCCTATGACGCTGATATCGGATATAACGGCTGGCTGCTGTTTTCACTGCAGGAAGTGACTGACCACAGTCTGTTTGGGTTGGACCGCTACACAGGACAGATCAGGACACTTCGCTCATTCACAGAGACAGACGAGGCCGAGCACAAACTCGTCATACTGGTCAAAGACAATGGCAACGTGTCCCTGTCAGCTACAGCTACTGTGCTTGTCAAAGTGGTGGAGCCCAGAGAGGCTTTTGCAGCTTCTGATGTTAAGAGCTCCACTAAAGACGCTGAGGACACTAATGTGACTTTTTACCTCATGATAACTCTGGCCTCGGTCTCAGCTCTGTTCATTATCAGTATCATTGTGCTGATTGCAATGCAGTGCTCCAAGTCCAGCACTGACTACACGTCCAAGTACTTACAGGACACAAACTATGACGGGACTCTGTGCCACAGCATCCAGTACAGATCTGGAGACAAGCGCTACATGTTAGTTGGACCCAGAATGAGCGTAGGATCCACTATAGTCCCAGGGAGCCAGGCCAACACACTGGTGCTGCCCGACAGGAGGAGGCCCTCTGAGGAGGTAAGGGATAAAGTTTAATATCCTACGAATATCAAATATATGTGAATTATTCTTCCATTTGTTTAGAGAAACTGTTTGTAGTTATTAGTGTCCATGTTGTTACAACATCCAGGCTCAGCCTTAAAGTTTCCTATATCTTATGGGCAGACATTTACCATCTAAAGACACATTTCTTAGGGATAACCTTTACATTTGGTGGGAAAAGTGATAACAAGCTGTTCAAAGTTTGCCACCTGGTTGCGATATATATATTAGGTGTTATTTTCACTGCATAGGTTTCAAAGGTTGTCATCTGGACACTGTTTTGAAAATCAAGACGTTTTGACTTCTGTCCAAAAGTCATTCTCAATTAGTAGAGATGGTCTGAGAACTCTGACTTATATGCTACTCTGATCTGTGAAAGAGTCCCTGATAATGGCCTGTATTTGTTAAACTATTTATTTACCCTGTTTAGTTTCACCTGAAACCAATCTATTATTATGTTAGCCCTGTGAATATTCCTATTGTTTGCTGGCTGTAGCTCCTCATTACTGTTGAGTATCTGATTAGTATATAGTATAGTATAGTATAGTATAGTATAGTATAGTATAGTATAGTATAGTATAGTATAGTATAGTATAGTATAGTATAGTATAGTATAGTATAGTATAGTATAGTATAGTATAGTGTAGTGTAGTATATTGATTTAGACCAGGATGATAGCAGGCTGTCATAAACCTTTGCTAAATTGAATCTTAAACCACTGTTTCTGTTCAAAGAAGGGTTCTCTGATTTCGTAGAGAATTTTTCAGTTTTGTTAATAGTTTTCTGAATTAGATGTTTATTGTTTAAAAATAAAGTTATATCATCTGCCAGCTGACTGATGATAATTTCATTGCCCACGATATTTAACTTTTCAATATCATTACAGTTTTTTAAAAATATAAATAGCTAATCATTCATTGATGAAAATAAAAAGATATTGCGAGACCTACTTTGAAGCAGGGATTTGAGCCCTTGGAGAGAAGAATAGCTGTTGTTATGTTTCTATAAAGTCCACAAATTACATTTCTAAATTTAATACCAAACCCAAAATGTTCAAGTGCTGTTAAGTTAATATAAGTTCTATCCATTTGGCTCTAGAGCTAACAAATCCTCCTTGGGCTTTATGAATATAGATTTGATCTAGATTGTAAATTTAGAATTGTTTGCTTATCTTCATCATCTTGAATATGTTTGTTAAAGTAAGTATTTAACTGGTTAATGTTCAAGTTCCAGAACCTTCTGCCACAAGAACAGTTTCTTTCCTTGTGCCGTTGGACTCATGAACACCTTATAACACCTGCCACTTTAACAACCATATAATAAAAGCAGTTATCTATATGCAATGCCACATTTGCACCACTGTCTAGCCAACTGTACATTTTCTGTATATAGTCTGAGTCTATTTTATTTTGTTAGCTAATTCTGAATTTTATGCCTGCCTTCTTTTATATATTTTACTCATTGTTAGTCATTGTTATATGTTGCAACTTACTGCCAAAGCAAGATCCTAGTTTGTGAATTTCTGTTCACTGACAATGGCTATGAACCTTTTTTTATTATTCAGATTTTTGATCAAGTTGTTTCTCTTTTTTTTTCTACTATAGGAGCTAGAATATTCATGGGTTTTGTATTTTAGAAACTCCCATTTTTTAACTGAGGTTATTATTTTTGCAATCATCTTCATTTCTCAGTCAACTTGAATTAAATTTCCAGTATTTATTGGAATACAATATATTCTTTGATTTAATATGTAAATAAATAACATATGTGGTCAGTTAAAGGAGCTGCAGAAATGTAACAGCTGGTATCACAATTTACAACATTGTTTGAAATTAACCAGTGATTGACCAGTGTTTTTTATAAGAAAAGACACTTGTTAGCTTCTTTGTGCCACTTTATTTTAACATGGAGTAACAACACAGCGCCGAACTCCCGCCTCGACATCAGATAGAGAGGAAGTTGTCAGAACAGGAAGTGGTCATATAAAACCTTGAAAATAACACATTTACATAACATTAACAATAAATGAGGCAAACATAAATAACAATTTGCATGAGAACACAATTCTAACATAAACCAAGAAAACTGAGTTACATTAAGGTGTCTCCAAGTATCAGTTAAATTCAAATAATAAAAAAATGGATAAATGTCATGAGTGGATTTGTATTTGGAGGGATTTTTTATCATAGAAATCATCCTTAGTTTTCCCCCTATCAATATATTTTCAGTTGAATGTACTGCTTTAAGATGATCCAGATGTAAAGTTAATTCTTCCAATAATTGTTAGTTGTCACTAATATTATTGTAACCATGTACATTTACAAGAATTACTTTGACAGTGTCAATATTTACAATAAGAATCAACCAATGACCATCACATCTGCCATATTATAAATAACCTGACCCCTAAAATATTTTAGCAGGATAGCTACCCCTGCAGATCTGGGTGTGGCATTGCTGAAGTATGCTTTGTCTCCCCATTGTTGTGTCCTAAAAGAAATATCCTCTTCCTTTGAGTATTTTTCCTGCAAGAAAATTAATTGCACTTTTCTCTCGTATATTATATTTGAAAAATGCAGTGAGAACAGAGTTGCATAGAATAGAGGAGATGAGAGTTATTTTAAAAGTGAGTGTGCCAAAATGAGTGGTGTTCAGGCATGGTCGTGATCCCCAGACCAGCAAAGAAGCCCCCCAGAATACATTATGTGTGGACCTCACACCCCTCTAACCCCTATAACTCTCACAACAGAGTCATGGGGTCTTACAAGATTCATCACACCTTTAGGGAGGTTTCAGTTCAACTGACTTCCCTTCGGCATAGTGTCGGCGCTGGAACATTTCCAGCGAAGAATGTCGCAGATGCTGAAGGACTATGAAGGTGAAGGTCATGACGACAGGAGGGTCACACTCTTAATGAAAAATGCATTTGCTAAAAGTGAAATCATCTTTGTGTGATACAAAGTTTCGACAAAAGACATTGAGGTGAGGTGAACAAGGTTAAAGCAATCTAGCAGCTGCCACAGCCCCAGGGTGTGGAGGATGTGTGCCGTCTCATGGGCATGGCCAACTGTCTTGTTGCATGTTGGCCACGATCACCACACCGCTGAAGGAACTGTAAAAAAAGAGAAACGAGTGGACATGGGCAGAGCCGCAGGAAACATTTTAAGCTCTCCAGAACTGCTCGCTCAATACTGATGATGAAACTACTACTAATGAAAAGGGAGAGACTTTTGATGACACAAGAAATATTTAACATGTTCATGCAGTGTATTTATGTTCAATGCAACACTTTTATGTTTTGTGAGCTATTTGAGTTTACTTAAAAAGTGTGTCTGTAGCTAAAAGGAGGAGGTGTGGCGGTAGACTACTGTTCCCATAATGCATGTGGTACTAGTTTCCTCATTACCTAAACATGAGTCTATCATGTACCGTGTACGCATTATATAGGGACAATAAAGTGTACCTTACCTTACTTTTGCCCTCTTGCTGCAGTGGTGCTGAATTCTTTCAGCACCACTGAGATAAGATAAGATAAACTTTATATTTGACGTTGGAAAAATTCCAACACATTCTCTGATCCTCGTGCCATTGTGTGGAGCTTCCTGTAATTACCTCTTTTCCTCATATTAGGGAAGAGACGGCGAGTTCCGGCAGTTTGAAGGTAGAACATATTTTGACCGAGGTCTAATGGAGTGATTATTTATGCTGTGCAAAACACGGTGTGAGAGGACACAGACTCTGGCAGCCACAATGAAGCCCTCAAAGGGAAGGTTTTGACTTGAAATTTAGTCACAAAATTGATTTATTCGCCTTGTGTAGTGTATTTTACAAATAACACACACAGAAAACGTTGTGGATTCTCTACAAATTTCTTCACAGTTTTATGCTCAGTTTGATCAGCAGGCAGTGCTATTTCACATGGAACACACAAGGAACTGTCTCAATTTGCCCCTCCTCTCACAGACCCTTTTGTTTCTGTTTGACGTGAGAGTCGTGGTCGCTTGTGTAAAGCATTACGTAGGACTATTTGATGCTTTAGTGACTTCAAAAACACCAACACGTGGATTTGAGAGCAATTTTCGAGATGAAGAGGCCATTTGTACTTGGACAATGTTCATGGATCACTGTGTACTCGATTCTACTGCTGTTTTTTGGACGTCGGGCTTTGGCTCAGATCAGATACTCTGTTCCTGAGGAGGTGAAGGACGGGACTGTCGTTGGAAATGTCGCAAAGGATCTCGGTCTTGAAGTTGCCTCGTTGAGTGACAGGCGATTTCGTGTTGTTTCTGAAACGAATGGAGATATTTTTGGTGTAAATCCAGATAATGGCGCTTTGTTCGTCCACGGCCGCATTGACAGAGAGCAGCTGTGTCAGGGCAGCGGTACGTGTCTAATGGAGCTGAAGGTTCTGGTGGAAAACCCTCTGGAAGTTCACTATGTGGTTGTAGAAATCACTGATGTAAATGATCACGCTCCCACTTTTCCCAAAATAAATGAAACAATAGAAATAGCAGAACATACTTTGTCTGGAAAACGATTCCAGCTTCACTCTGCTCATGATCCTGACGCAGGAATCAACTCAATTCGCACTTACACTTTATCTGCAAATGAACATTTTGATATAAATGTCCGAGAAAGTGATTTAAGTAAAACTCCATTTTTAGTTTTAAAGAAACCTGTAGATCGAGAAGAAAACAAGAAACACTCTTTGCTTCTTACAGCTGTTGATGGAGGTAAACCCAGAAGATCAGGAACAATAAATGTTACAGTTATTGTTCTGGACAGTAACGACAATAGACCAGTTTTCACCCAAGAGGTTTATGAAGTTTCTGTTCACGAAAATGTTGAAATAGGAACAGTAGTAATTGGTCTCACGGCAAGTGATGCGGACGATGGGACTAACAGTGAAATTGAGTACAGTTTAAGAGAATCACTGATTCAAGGGGTAAAAAACGTGTTTAAATTAAATAAAATTACAGGTGAGATTACAACAAAAGGACTGATTGATTTTGAAGAAACCGAACAATATGAATTAGACGTAGAAGCGTCAGATAAAGGCACGCCTCCATTAACAGGTGAATGTAGAATCATTATAAAAATCATAGATGTTAATGATAATTCACCTGAAATAGATGTAACTTCTCTGTCAAATTCAGTGTCAGAAAACTCTAAACCTGGGACAGTTATATCACTAATTAGTGTAACAGACAAAGACTCTGGAGTTAATGGTAAAATCATCGCGCACATAACAAACAACGTGCCTTTTGAGCTAAAACCCTCGTATAAAGAAAACACATATTCAGTTGTCACTAAGGATTTCCTGGACAGGGAGGAGGTGTCCAATTATGACATAACAATAAAAGCCACTGACTGTGGGGAGCCTCCTTTATCCACCACTAAAACTCTCACTATTCAGATATTAGACGTAAACGACAACAGTCCACAGTTTGAACAAAACCCTCTGTACTTTTATATCGTAGAAAATAACGTGGCAGGAACGTCACTGTTCTCTGTAACTGCAGCAGACAAAGATACGAATGAAAACGCAGATGTTTCCTACAGCATTGCGCGCGCAGGACAAGAGAAGGACGTGGCGCTCTTTTTAAACGTGAACGCTGAAAATGGCCAAATCACGGCGCTTAAAAGTTTTGACTTTGAGACTTTAAAGTCGTTCCAGTTTCAAGTCGTGGCCTCAGACTCTGGGACTCCGTCTCTGAGCAGCAACGTGACAGTGCACGTGTTCATTCTGGACCAGAACGACAACGCTCCAGTCATTCTGTATCCAGTCAGCTCTAACGCTTCTGCTGAAGGAGTGGAGGAAGTCCCCCGCAATGTGAACGCAGGACACTTGGTGACTAAAGTCAGGGCCTATGACGCTGATATCGGATATAACGGCTGGCTGCTGTTTTCACTGCAGGAAGTGACTGACCACAGTCTGTTTGGGTTGGACCGCTACACAGGACAGATCAGGACACTTCGCTCATTCACAGAGACAGACGAGGCCGAGCACAAACTCGTCATACTGGTCAAAGACAATGGCAACGTGTCCCTGTCAGCTACAGCTACTGTGCTTGTCAAAGTGGTGGAGCCCAGAGAGGCTTTTGCAGCTTCTGATGTTAAGAGCTCCACTAAAGACGCTGAGGACACTAATGTGACTTTTTACCTCATGATAACTCTGGCCTCGGTCTCAGCTCTGTTCATTATCAGTATCATTGTGCTGATTGCAATGCAGTGCTCCAAGTCCAGCACTGACTACACGTCCAAGTACTTACAGGACACAAACTATGACGGGACTCTGTGCCACAGCATCCAGTACAGATCTGGAGACAAGCGCTACATGTTAGTTGGACCCAGAATGAGCGTAGGATCCACTATAGTCCCAGGGAGCCAGGCCAACACACTGGTGCTGCCCGACAGGAGGAGGCCCTCTGAGGAGGTAAGACATACAATGTTCAACACGCTATAAATTTTAAATAACATAGTAAATTTTTCTTGTGTTAGGTTGGTAAAACAGTTTTATTTACGAGTCCCCACGTTGTTAAAAATGTACAGGCTGAACCACAATGTTTCCTATTTCATACGGGTGAAGATTCACAGTCTGCAGACAGATTTCTTAGGATTTTAGCGACCTAGTTTGATGGGAAAAGTACTAAAAAGCATTACATTTTTAGTCACTGGATTAGGTGAGATTTATAGATCGGGAGTTATTTTTGCAGTTTTGTTATGAATGGCTGTCCAGCGCAATCTATTCACAATTTTTCACCAAATAATAGCCCAAATATATACAAGTAAAACAAACTGTAAAAAAAAAAAAAAAATTCTGGTTAAGACCTATTGCTATTTTTTTTCCAATTTAAAGCTGTTTAAAGAAATGTTATGCATCTGCTCTAGCGCAGGTCCCACCGCTGTCCATGGTGCTGAAAGCATGACAATAGTTGACTAAACCTTTATATTTGATGTTGGAGAAATTCCAGCACATTCTCTGTTCCTTATGCCATTGTTGTGTAGTGCTTTCTGTAATCATGATCTGCCTCATAATAGAGGAGGAGAGGTTAGTTCTGGTGTTGCAGTGTGAAGGCAAAAAATATTTTAGCTGTGGTCCAAAGAGTGGATTTCTTCACTGTATGTTGTGGATTACTCAGAATGCCATAATTGTATAGTATTTTCTGAACTCTCTTAGGGAATAGTGTCCCGAGACAACACACAGCCACAGTGGACCCGACACAGGGTAAATTTTGGCTTGAAATTCAGTTTCTCAGAGTAGATCTATGCGCCACGTGTGGTGTATTTTACAAAGAATACACACAGTAAATGTCAGGGATCCTCTGTATAGTTCTCCTGACGTTTATGATTTGTCTGAACAGCAGGCGGCACCATTTCACATGGTAAAAGCTGCCTCACTTTGTCCCTCCTCTCACTGACCCTTTTGTTTCCGTTGGACTGGAGAGTATATTGGTCGCTTGTTTAAAGCGTTACGTTGGATTAATTGTCGTTTTAGTTGCTTCAAACAAAGTCACCACTTACACATGGATTTGTGAACAATGGTGGAGATGAAGAGGCCATTTGCACAGGAAAAACGTTCGTGGATCACCGTGGTTTCGATTCTGCTGCTGTTTTTTGGACAGTGTGCTTTGGCTCAGATCAGATACTCTGTTCCAGAGGAAGTGAAGTACGGGACTGTCGTTGGGAATGTCGCAAAGGATCTTGGTCTCGATGTTTACTCTCTGAGTGAGAGACGGTTCCGTGTTGTTTCTGAAACAAACGAGGCTGTGTTTGGAGTGAACCTTGACAATGGCGCTTTAGTCGTCCACGGCCGCATTGACAGAGAGCAGCTGTGTCAGGGCAGCGGTACGTGTCTGATGGAGCTGAAGGTTCTGGTGGAAAACCCTTTGGAAGTTCACTATGTGGTTGTAGAAATCACTGATGTGAACGACCACGCTCCTACTTTTCCCAAAACAAATGTAACAATAGAAATAGCAGAACATACTTTGTCTGGAAAACGATTCCAGCTTCACTCTGCTCATGATCCCGACGCAGGAATAAATTCGATCCGCACATATACGCTGTCTGCAAATGAGCATTTTGAGATTAATATCCGACAAAGTGAGTTGGGTAAAATTCCGTTTCTGGAGCTTAAGAAGCCTCTGGACCGAGAACAGAGCAGCAAACACTCCCTGCTGGTGACAGCAGTTGATGGAGGTAAACCCCAAAGGTCAGGCACACTTAATGTTACCATCATTGTTCTTGATAGTAACGACAACAGACCGCTGTTTAGCCAAGATATTTATGAAATCACAACCAAAGAAAATTTGGAGAGAGGAAATGTAATATTTAACTTAAACGCAACAGATGCTGATGAGGGAATAAATGGAGAAATTGAGTACAGCCTCGGGGAAACATTGACCCCAGATGTGTATAAGACATTCGAATTAAACAAAGCGACAGGAGAAATTGTCATAAAAGGACAAATTGACTTTGAAGAAACGGATCACTATGAAATAGAGGTGCAAGCGTCAGATAAAGGCACGCCTCCATTAACAGGTGAATGTAGAGTTATTATCAAAATCATAGATGTTAATGATAATTCACCTGAAATAGATGTGACTTCTCTGTCAAACTCAGTCTCAGAAGCTTCAAAACCAGGGACAGTAGTTTCTCTCATTCGTGTCAAAGACAAAGACTCTGGAGTTAATGGTAAAATCATCGCGCACATAACAAACAACGTGCCTTTTGAGCTAAAACCCTCGTATAAAGAAAACACATATTCAGTTGTCACTAAGGATTTCCTGGACAGGGAGGAGGTGTCCAATTATGACATAACAATAAAAGCCACTGACTGTGGGGAGCCTCCTTTATCCACCACTAAAACTCTCACTATTCAGATATTAGACGTAAACGACAACAGTCCACAGTTTGAACAAAACCCTCTGTACTTTTATATCGTAGAAAATAACGTGGCAGGAACGTCACTGTTCTCTGTAACTGCAGCAGACAAAGATACGAATGAAAACGCAGATGTTTCCTACAGCATTGCGCGCACAGGACAAGAGAAGGACGTGGCGCTCTTTTTAAATGTGAACGCTGAAAATGGCCAAATCACGGCCCTGAAAAGCTTTGACTTTGAGACTTTAAAGTCGTTCCAGTTTCAAGTCGTGGCCTCAGACTCTGGGACTCCGTCTCTGAGCAGCAACGTGACAGTGCACGTGTTCATTCTGGACCAGAACGACAACGCTCCAGTCATTCTGTATCCAGTCAGCTCTAACGCTTCTGCTGAAGGAGTGGAGGAAGTCCCCCGCAATGTGAACGCAGGACACTTGGTGACTAAAGTCAGGGCCTATGACGCTGATATCGGATATAACGGCTGGCTGCTGTTTTCACTGCAGGAAGTGACTGACCACAGTCTGTTTGGGTTGGACCGCTACACAGGACAGATCAGGACACTTCGCTCATTCACAGAGACAGACGAGGCCGAGCACAAACTCGTCATACTGGTCAAAGACAATGGCAACGTGTCCCTGTCAGCTACAGCTACTGTGCTTGTCAAAGTGGTGGAGCCCAGAGAGGCTTTTGCAGCTTCTGATGTTAAGAGCTCCGCTAAAGACGCTGAGGACACTAATGTGACTTTTTACCTCATGATAACTCTGGCCTCGGTCTCAGCTCTGTTCATTATCAGTATCATTGTGCTGATTGCAATGCAGTGCTCCAAGTCCAGCACTGACTACACGTCCAAGTACTTACAGGACACAAACTATGACGGGACTCTGTGCCACAGCATCCAGTACAGATCTGGAGACAAGCGCTACATGTTAGTTGGACCCAGAATGAGCGTAGGATCCACTATAGTCCCAGGGAGCCAGGCCAACACACTGGTGCTGCCCGACAGGAGGAGGCCCTCTGAGGAGGTAAGACTATTAAGTGTTCAAGGAACGTGTTTTTAGTTTGACACCTTCAAAATTAGCAGAATGTTTAAATTGAAATGTTTGTTTCTTTTGTATTGTACTGAATCGGTGTTTAGTCGACTTAAAGTGTCTAAAGGAAAAAGCACGTTCATGATATTACAAAATATCATCCATTCAAAATTATTTTTAGTAAATAAAATTAAATTCCATCTTATTCTGGCAAGTAGATAATAATAATAATAACAATAATAATAATACAATGTTATTATTAAAACAATAATAATAATATTGTTATTATTATTATTATTATTATTATATAAATTGCTGTTACACTTCGTAAACATAAAAACAAAATTAAAAAATTAAACTATATACACATAAATAAATAAATAAACAAAATAAAATCTAAAAAAGTGTTGCACATTTGATTTCACAATGCGCAGAAATTTGGAAGCGGCTTTTGTGGGTCAAAGCTTCCATAGAAAATAATGTGGATTTGATGGACCCATTTTCCCAATGTGTTATATTTGCTAATTATTGACAATGGGTTCTGATCTCCCGTAGAGAACAAGGTTCCTTGACTATACTCATATATCCTTTATTGTACAGTGAAAATGACTAAATCTGCCAGAGATGGTCATTCCTGTGTTTATGTTTGAAACAGATGTTTGTTCAGGGAGACACTGTTGAAGCTGTTACACATTGCATTGGTCCAACCACTGGCCTTGGTGCTGAACAAGTGATAAGGATTTGTCTTCAGCCTTCTTCACAAACGAACTCTCCAACATTCCCCACTCGCATTAAATCAACACTACCAGCGCTGTGTAGTTTGTTGAGATGCAATAGGGTGACTTTCTTATTACAGCTGACCACGAGGTGGCACTGCTCTAAAAAGAAACCCCCGTCCAACGTTATCCCTCCTCTCACAGACCCTTTTGTTTCTGTTGGACTGGAGCGGAGTGGACACTGGTTTTGCCTATTAGTCCACTGTAGATGATTCGTACTTTTCTCGCAATAGACTGAATATAAATCACGATTCAAACCTAAGAATTTGGCTGTAGATGACTATGGGACACGTACATCCTTTCCTACCGACAATCTGCTCTCGGATCAGTTTGTTCTTGGCTCTACTGCTGTTTGTTGGACAGTGCGTTTTGGCGCAGATCAGATACTCTGTTCCTGAGGAGGTGAAGCTCGGAAATGTTGTGGGAAATGTTGCAAAGGATCTTGGTCTTGATGTTGCCTCATTAAGCGATAGGCAGTTCCGCGTGGCCCCTGGATCTAAGGAAAGTATTTTCGAGGTAAACCCTGATAATGGCGCTTTGTTCGTCCACGGCCGCATTGACAGAGAGCAGCTGTGTCAGGGGAGCAGTACGTGTCTGATGGAGCTGAAGGTTCTGGTGGAAAACCCTTTGGAAGTTCACTATGTGGTTGTAGAAATAACTGATGTGAACGACCACGCTCCAAGATTTCCTAAAACTAACCAAACGTTTGAAATCGGAGAGCACACTTTACCGGGGAAGAGATTTCAACTCCACCCTGCCCTTGATCCCGACGCAGGAATAAATTCGATCCGCACATATACGCTGTCTGCAAATTCAAATTTTGATATAAATATTCGTGAAACTGATGGTGAAAAAACACCATTCTTAGTTTTAAAAAAGGCTCTAGACAGAGAAACAGAAACTCACCATTTTTTTGTAGTAACAGCAGTTGACGGAGGTAAACCTCAAAAATCAGGTACACTTAATATTACCATAAATGTTCTGGACAGTAACGACAATAAACCAGCTTTTACGCAAGAGGTTTATCATATCACGGTGAAAGAAAATTTGGAGAGAGGAAATGTAATATTTAGGGTAAACGCAACAGATGCTGATGAGGGAATAAATGGAGAAATTGAGTACAGCCTCGGGGAAACATTGACCCCAGATGTGTATAAGACATTCGAATTAAATAAAGCGACAGGAGAAATATTCACCAAAGGCCCAATTGACTTTGAAGAAACTGATCATTATGAATTAGATGTAGAGGCCTCAGACAATGGCACGCCTCCTTTAACAGGTGAATGTAGAATTATTATAAAAGTCATAGATGTTAATGATAATTCACCTGAAATAGATGTGACTTCTCTGTCAAACACAGTGTCTGAAAACTTAAAACCAGGGACAGTTATATCACTAATTAGTGTAACAGACAAAGACTCTGGAGTTAATGGTAAAATCATCGCGCACATAACAAACAACGTGCCTTTTGAGCTAAAACCCTCGTATAAAGAAAACACATATTCAGTTGTCACTAAGGATTTCCTGGACAGGGAGGAGGTGTCCAATTATGACATAACAATAAAAGCCACTGACTGTGGGGAGCCTCCTTTATCCACCACTAAAACTCTCACTATTCAGATATTAGACGTAAACGACAACAGTCCACAGTTTGAACAAAACCCTCTGTACTTTTATATCGTAGAAAATAACGTGGCAGGAACGTCACTGTTCTCTGTAACTGCAGCAGACAAAGATACGAATGAAAACGCAGATGTTTCCTACAGCATTGCGCGCACAGGACAAGAGAAGGACGTGGCGCTCTTTTTAAATGTGAACGCTGAAAATGGCCAAATCACGGCCCTGAAAAGCTTTGACTTTGAGACTTTAAAGTCGTTCCAGTTTCAAGTCGTGGCCTCAGACTCTGGGACTCCGTCTCTGAGCAGCAACGTGACAGTGCACGTGTTCATTCTGGACCAGAACGACAACGCTCCAGTCATTCTGTATCCAGTCAGCTCTAACGCTTCTGCTGAAGGAGTGGAGGAAGTCCCCCGCAATGTGAACGCAGGACACTTGGTGACTAAAGTCAGGGCCTATGACGCTGATATCGGATATAACGGCTGGCTGCTGTTTTCACTGCAGGAAGTGACTGACCACAGTCTGTTTGGGTTGGACCGCTACACAGGACAGATCAGGACACTTCGCTCATTCACAGAGACAGACGAGGCCGAGCACAAACTCGTCATACTGGTCAAAGACAATGGCAACGTGTCCCTGTCAGCTACAGCTACTGTGCTTGTCAAAGTGGTGGAGCCCAGAGAGGCTTTTGCAGCTTCTGATGTTAAGAGCTCCGCTAAAGACGCTGAGGACACTAATGTGACTTTTTACCTCATGATAACTCTGGCCTCGGTCTCAGCTCTGTTCATTATCAGTATCATTGTGCTGATTGCAATGCAGTGCTCCAAGTCCAGCACTGACTACACGTCCAAGTACTTACAGGACACAAACTATGACGGGACTCTGTGCCACAGCATCCAGTACAGATCTGGAGACAAGCGCTACATGTTAGTTGGACCCAGAATGAGCGTAGGATCCACTATAGTCCCAGGGAGCCAGGCCAACACACTGGTGCTGCCCGACAGGAGGAGGCCCTCTGAGGAGGTAAAGCCCTAAAAACAATAAGTATATATTTCTACATTTTATTCAGTTACATGCAGTTTAGTTTGAATGCAAAACAAATCAGTGTTGCTATCCATCGTGATCAACCGATCAGTTGTTTATGACACGACGATAGCATATTACTTCTTTTACAATGTGACCTAAGGTACCTTATTTAAAACTCTAAAAATACAGAAATCCTGACAAAATAAAATACCAAGAACACAGGTAATTTTTTAAAGAGGACAGATACGTGAGTTTAAAAATATGCGATTAAAATGTATTAAAAGGCATAAAATGGGGCAAAGATACTTTCAAAAAGTATCTTTTTATGAAGTTATAAAAAGGCCAATTTTTGTTAAAGTGGATAAAACCTTGCAGCCCCAGGTGAAGAAAAGCACAGGTGCTGCAACAAAATATTTCTGAAACAAAAAAAAAGTGTATTATTTTTAAATGCTGTCTGCCCATACTGAGCATGCAGCCAGATGGCTTCTAGCGCTTAGACAATTTAGTTATCACTTTAAGAGATGCTAAGATCAGCCTAGCAGTAGCAGCTATTGTGTTTAGGTGGCAGAAAAGCTCAATTTCTTTTTCCCCTGAAAAAGAGATTCTGAATCTCAGTGGGACTTTCCTAGTAAAATAAAGGCCAATAAACAATAATAATAATAAAATAAAATAAAAATGAGTCTGCGATGATTTAAGGACTTATGAAATCTGGAAAATGAGTGATGGAGAGAGTTCAGTAGGAAGTATTTTTGACGGTTGGAGAGGAGATGATTTTCAAACTAACATTCCTCAAAATGGCATGAATACAGCTAAATGCAACTCCAGGTATGTTTTTGATGACGGAATGATAGGTTCAGGTTAAGTTCTGCAACCCTGCTAAGAAATGAAGAAAGACAAGAGAGATTAATTTGATTTACTCGCGAGGAGAGAGAACGGAGAGGAAAGCCTTCAGTAACAAGTACCAGCTCACACGCTCCGAACCCTCTGAAGTCTCTCCCGCCCCTCTCCTCTTTCATTAAGATTAGGAACCCTAGTTACATCGCCCACTGCCTTATCTCAAGGGATGGGGGGAAACATATTAAAAGGCAATGGGAAAACAGGATAACACTTTACATCCAAATATTCAATGTCATGATGACTCCTTTCCACTCCCATGGAGGCCACCCAACAGATGTTTCCTTGTACGTTGATTATGGTGACCTTTTGTACTTCTGAAACCTTCTGCAAAACACGATGTTATTCTGCGAACTCAGAACACACAGATTACAAACATGTACTTGATTTCATAATACAATATGCATATGAGAGTAATAGTAGAAAATAGTTACCTTTAATAATACTCAGTGAGATAAAAATACATAATGAATCCATCACTCCCTCCTGTTTATCGAACTGTATTATGACCTTGTAATCTCTTCACATTGGATTTTTAATTACAGGATCATTCACTCTTACACCTGGTAGGTGTGATGGAATAATTTTGGAAGTGCACCTTCGGGGTCATCCTCCTCATCACTGCCTTCAAATAGGTGCATCTGCACCGCTCTATCCTCAAGAGAGGGTGAGATGGCAGTGGCTATTAACCTGTTAATCAATGAACGGAGACAGGGAATACAACAGCATCCACACAAGGTTAGAATAACTAAAAACACAGCAATTGACACTAGGGCCGATGACACCAACGCTTTATAGCGTCCAAAAACACTTAGCCAGCTGTCCCAGAAGGACGTGCTCACCCCGATTGTGCCTTTAGACGCCTGTTCATAGCTCGTAGGCCGCCTATGGCTCTAGTCAGGCTTCCGTCCGCAGCCGTGTTGTTGGGAATGTCCACACAACAGCTACTACCCGAGAATAAGGAGCAGACCCCTCCTTTCTCCGCCAGTAGCATGTCAACAGCTATGCGGTTCTGAAAAGCCATGAGTGAGGTGGCACTAAGCTGCTCGTGTATAGCTTCAAACCCCTGTGTGTAATTGCCAAGCTTCTGAACGTTGTAGTGAATGTAGTTGATTCTGTCAACGTTTTTGTTAGCCGTGACTGGAAATACGGCAGAGAACACGGGAATATTCTCAAAGCCTGAAGCAATTTGATTTATCAATTTATATTCATCAGGGACCCCTCTGGGCACTCCAATTGCGTCTATGTACGTAGGATCGTTGTCACCCCATGGCCCTTTGTACTCTCTCTCTCGTCTTACAATTTACAATTTATTTATTAGGGGGATAAGCCCCTTGAGATGAACCATCTCGTTTTCAAGGGGGTCCTCACGTCATTATCTACATTATTTACATTATTATTATTTACAAAATGACTTCCATTATCTGATCGAATTATTTCTGGTATCCCATATCTAGGAATAATGTCTTTACATAATGCTTTTGCTACTGTCAGAGCATCTGGAGACTTGGTTGGGAAGATTTCTACCCACTTTGAGAACGCATCTTTTATCACTAAACAATATTTTTTACCTTTGCTTTTATTTAATCTTTAGAAAATGGTTAAAAGCTCAAAAAAGTCACTGTAGCAGAATATATGTACTTTTAAAATATCGCGTGTCTTCCACTTTAACAGGTTGAAATTGGTTTAACATGGCTTGGTTAGATTTTGGTGCATTGCTTTCCAGATTTTGTGGCTTCTTTCTGTTGTGTTTGCTTCTTATTGGAGATGGAAAAGTCTGGCGAGATTTAAAAGGCGCAAAAGACCTCAAATTTGATCAATTGAAGATTGATGAATGCAATTCATGTGCTAAACAATGTCATTACTGTGGTCTAATCAGGGAATGTATTTATTCATTTGAAAACAATACTAAAGAACAAAAATATACTTTAAAGACTGATTAAATTACTTGTAAATAGTTGTAAAGGGACAAATAATTCCAAATCTGGACATATTATTGCTAGTGTAGATCAATGGTTCTCAAACTTTTCACATCAAGTACCACCAGTAATATTTGGCTTTCTGAATACCACCATATCTAAACCAAATTTTTATTTGTTCTAAATTAGGTCTAAACCAGGTTTGAAAATAGAAAAAACTAGTTTAAAAACCATGAGTAATGTAGTTCTACATAATGATTAACCCAAAGGAAGACAAAAAACATGAATTGAGTTGTCTCTAAATAACATAAATAGTCCAGCTGCAGAGGGCCCTGCGTGTACCACCAGAGACAGTCTGTGGTACCAGTGGTACATGTACCACAGTGAGAAACACTGGTGTAGATGATTGTGACTGTGGATTGTAACTGTTTGTGGGGAAATACCTCCATTCTTCTTTAAAAAACGTACCTTTTGTCTCTGACTTTTTAACACAGTTTGAAATGTTAACTTTAGTTTTTAAATGCATGTTTATTGTTTTTGTGTGTTCATCACTTTGATAGACTTTGTAGTTTTTAACAGTGCTCCACAGATAAAGATAAATTGGATTGGATTGGGAGATTGTGGGACAGCAGGACCAGTCACAGTAAAATGTGACAATTTGATACAACTTTGTTGTTCTAAAGGGAATTTTTTTTTCACAGACATCATGAATCGAGATTTCACACCATAAACATTATAGACAATAAACAAAAAACATTTATCTAAACTGGGTACTGGGCACTGGGTAAAGTAGCTGCTCATTGGGCTAATTTGTTGGGAATTAAGTTTTACAAACCTTCTGTTGAATAGGGACCTACTTTATTTCAGTTTCATTATCTGCAGTCATCAGTCATGAGCTGGATGAAATTATGCAGAGGATGCTAGTATCTTTTCACTAAACCGCTATGCGACAGGGGTCTTTGTAAATACACAGTGAAAAAAAAAAAGGAAATACAGCCACATTGATGCTAAATACAGTACATGTAAATAATTATGTAACCCTAACCCTAATGTAACCTTTTACCTCATAACTCTGGCTTTCATCTCTGTTATTGTTATTATTGTAATTAAAATGTTCAAAATAAACTGATCGCACTTCTAAATATCTACAGGACACAAACTATGATGGGACACTCTGCCACAGCATTCAGTACAGATCTGGAGACAAACGCTTCATGTTAGTTGGACCCAGAATGAGCGTAGGATCAACAATAGGAGCAGCAGAAGGCCGTGCACACACACTAGCTCACCCTGATAGAAGTCGCACATCTGAAGAGGTAAGAAAGAACCATTTTATTAAGGTAGTAGTAGCAAGTAGGTGATGAGATTCAAATGTTTTGGTGCATAAAACGTTGGTGAAAGATGCGTAAAAAAAAACCAAAAGCAAAATGGCATCGTAAAACTACCAATACATGTCTGCAAATAGGGAAATAATCCTGTTGCATTTGCTGTAACCATGGCGAGTTACTAGAAGACATCAAAGTTATGTATTTAGAATTTATAAATAAAGCTAAACCACAACGCCATACCATTTATGACACTGAGCATTATTGCATCTCATTACAATTGCATGGTGTGTGTGTTTGTCTTGTCTGTATCAAAATGCATTTGACCGCAATGACCATCTGAAGACAGCGTTTGAACATTATGGTGTTGCTGAACCTTCACTGTGTAAGGTTTATGTATCTCAGTGTTAGAAGGTGAATGACTAGTGCTGAGACCTGAGCCTAGCTGTTAATTAAGCAGTGAGTTACACTTGCCAGGCTGTGCAGACAAAATACATCAGAAATCATCAGAAAACCAGGTGATTATTCTTTTGAGTATTTCCATTTGTATTCAATTTTAAAACACAATGGGATCATCCTGTTTATTGCAGAAGATTGCCTTGTCTCCATCCTCTAAAAGTAGGTCATATCTAACACGTGTGAGGGGCTACAAGCTACGCTTTCGATTCTCAGATGAACATGGTTGCCAATAGCAACGCTCACAAGATCCACCTCTCTGAATTTACTGGTTTGCACAGCCCCAGTGTGCATTCTGCAGTCTTAGCAACAGCAGCGGAAGAGGATGTGAGGAGGGGAGGGGAGGAGTGAGAAAGGTGGCTTTTTGTTTGCAATATTTCATCAAAATTCAGATCAACATTCAGTAAATATCCGTTGGTTATCAGCAAGCAGACAGACAATGTGGGAAGGCAAAAATGTGAACGCAATTTTACAGAGGAGGAAAAAAACATGTAATTCAAATAACTAGGTCAGTTTAAGCTTTGCAACAGTGAATTATTGGTTGCAGATTACAGACAGAATCGAGTGAGATTATAATACAAATGGTCTGTGTCAATTTTCACGCATTGTATTTTTTCACTTGTAGGCCTCTGTGGATTCATTTGCTTCATTTGCAACATTTTCACCGACAAGTTGTGAAAATGCTTGTTTAAGTTGATCTGTCCACACAGGCTGACTGCTGCGGTTGTGTTTGCATGTTTTATTGCATCATTCTCATCATGCAATGGCCATTTTTAGTTGGTTTTCATATTGCATATATATGATGTATGGTGGAAGATGTTTTACTTTATCAACATGATTTGTGCTGTATTAGGTGATTGTAAAAGGATAAATCAAGTATCAAGTACTGAGAGGAGACACAGCTCTTATAGCCTTGAGCTAAATGTGGCTTTAATACAATGAAATAACATATAATTTCACATTTGTAATTTTGTTCGAGTTTGTTGTACAATTAATGGTCAGGAATCAACTAAACAATCTTTTTTTATAAACATTTAAATGTTAATAAGATGTGGTGAACTAAATTAATTGTAGAATTTGTTACACTAATGAAATGGCTTGTCTAAATCTTGGCTCTGTCTTTCCTGTACTGTATTGCTGTGTCCTCTCCACATTGATATGGCTTGTTTGTCCCCGCCCATGTATCCCTTCCCCCATGCTCTCCTCTCACGGCCTGGTTTTTGCTGCTTTTATGTCTGCCCTTGGTTCAGTTCTTCCACATGCCAGCCTGACTTCACCCTGTTGTTTTCCGTAGTCTCGTCTCTCGCTCGGCCACATGCTTCGTAGCTCCATTGCCTTATGCCTCGGGGCTTGTACATGGCTGTAGTTGCTGTATTGACTGTTGTGTGTCAGTGGGGCACAATCTCGCCTATTGCTGCAGTACAGGAGAGCTCCGTTCTCATTGGGGTCAGCAACAGTGATGCAAATCTAATTTACATGCAGAGTGCAGTGCAAGGAAAACAGCCACTTCTTATGTATTCACACTTCTCAAAGACACACTGTGCTCACACGTGTCACATTAAAAAGACAATGCTTTCAGACCATGGATTTCAGAGCTATCAGGTAAAAATGAACATAATATACATTGTGACTTTCACTAAAGGCATGTTTACATTCTCGGTTATGTTACATGCTGGTTATTATCGCATTTTTAAGTATCCTGATTTTTCTGTGTCCATGTAACCACAGTGATTTCAGATATGAGAAAGCGGAGGATATTCTGATAGTATCCTGGATATTGTGTCATTGATATGCAGTATCTTGATTTCTCAACACTGGTACTGTATAGAACGTGTGTGAAACAAAGATACCAAAATGTAGCCATGCAGCAACTTTCCAAAAATGACGGTTCTTATAACCACATACTGCTCTTGGACTGAACTGTTGCTGTTGGATTCTGCTGGAGTTTTCTGCTGTTCATAAAGCCTTTTACTGATGCTGTGACAGAATTCTGCAGTCTGAGATTATTTGACTATTCTTTGTTTGTTGATAGAAAATTATTAACAGAGCAGTTTAACTCAAGCATTTAGTCACAGCAGTTAGCTCCCACCCTGAGCATCCAGGATGCTCATGTATAAGTGAACTGGGATATGGTTTATAATCAAAATACTCTGTTCTTTTCAATCAAAACATAACAATCATATTAATAAAGATATACACTGGAAATGTGTGTTTCCAAACATATATAAACATATATAATAACTAAACAGAAAAAAGGCTAATAAAATTAAAAAGTGTGTAATACATTTATAAAATAAAACATTTTCTAACACATTTGTTTTTTAAAGGTGCTTTATGTAACCTTTATGGTGAGGAGGTCTGTCATCTGCTTTGTTGCTATGGGGATGTTATTCCTCTGCCTGGTGTGTTCTTGCCTGGGGTACAGATTGATTCCCCCTGTATATTCCAATATAGATCTTACTCTGGTCACCTCCTCCACTGCGTCTCAAACTGAGACAGAGCCACGTGGCACAATCAGTTTTGTGTATATCAGTGATGCATGTGAAACAGACAAGGTCATTTGTCATTTAGAAATCAAACTTATTTCACCTCAGATAAGTGAGTGTTTTGTGCTTCGCTCAATAATTGTGCATACATTTGCAGTGTTTCCCTTTTTTTACTTGTAAGCATCAGGGTTTGTAATGGACGGCTGTCTACCTGTCAATCACGCCTATCTGAACTCCTGGAGATAAAACCAGCAACCAGACTCACATCTTCGTAAATGATTGGAGAAGTGTGTATTCTTGGTTGACACAGCTACAGTTAGGCCTTGACTAACAATTCTTTAAAAATCATGCATTTTTACTGTGAGCGGGATTGCTTCTCCACAAATCTGACCTGTAACTTGGCCTGATGGCATTATCTGCATGTTTCTGTGGAGGAAGGCAAGTTTAATTCCATACTGTGGAATATTCAAGCAAAATAATAGACCTTTTAAAATCCGCCATCAGAATGTTTCTGTGGAGGAAGGCAAGTTTAATTCCATACTGTGGAATATTCAAGCAAAATAATAGACCTTTTAAAATCCGCCATCAGAATGTTCAAATTTCACAACATATTTTCCATAACTGACTGACATTAGATCTAAATGTTAATGGTTTTAAGTTTTTATAACAAAAAAGAAGCAACAATTTTTAATTTCTAGGGCAGAAGGTTAGTCAGTTTGCTAAAAAGTAGCTTCATTGCATTACACAAAAAATACAATTTGTGGTAAAGTTTGTTTGTATCTGACGGTAAAATGACAAACTACTGTGCGGTAAAAATGTCCATCAAAACCAACTATAAGACGGCTTCTGGGAGAGAGAGGTGTGGTCCCAACTCTGTTAGCATATTAATTACATTTACAACACCAAGCAAATGGCAGGCCTTCTTCCAAAAAAATAAATAAATCTACTGTGCACTTTTAAAGTAGTATTGAGTTCACATTAGTTTGTTTTTCTGTGCAACAGATGAGAAATAATCATCTTTGTTCCTTTTTACTATGGATCCCAATTTTAATAGACAATACTAAAAACAAAATGAAAACTTCAGTAAAGCAATACAACATTTCATTTAAAAGCCAAAGAAAAACATGTGTTTTAAGAGCTGATGTGACTCCATTTATTTAAGATGTTAGGGCAGTGCAGTTAGCTCAGGCCTATAGATAGCTCAACAGTGACTGCCCACTTTTTCCCATACATTTTTCTCGTAAGATTCCCAAAAAATAAATACATTAATTAATGTTTGAAAACTTGGGGCTAATCAGCTATGTGGCAAGTAATAAATATAAGATGTAAACTTTAATGTAATTTAATGTCTCTGTAACTTGATAAACTGCTAAGTTATTAAACTATTTTGTAGAATTTTAAAGGACACATATTATGCTATAGTGACTTTTTTGAGCTTTTTACCACGTCACCAAAAATAAAAAGTTGCATTTAGTTGCATTCATGCTGTTTTGAATGGTGGTAAGAAAATCCTCTCCCCTTGAATTGAAAACTACTCCCTGCTGAACTCCCTCGATGTGTGACGTTTTTTTTCTTCTGAATTTAAACGTCACTTATCCGAGAATATTTGGCTGTTTCAAGTCCTTAAATCATCAGCAGACTCATATTGAGCATTTCTGCCTCTAAACACGATCACTGCTACTGCTAGCCTGATCATCGCATGTTACACAGTCCTTTAAAGTGATCAAACATATTGGCTGCATACACTCAGTAAGTGCCAGGGACAGCAGAGAGACATGTTAATTTAATTCATAATAAACACTTTTTTTTGTTTCAAACATGAGATGGCAAACTTAAGGTAATCAAGTGCATGTTTAAAGGCTAATAACATAACAATAACAATAACAATACAACAAAAGCATGATATTTTTCCTTTACGTTTTACATGTGACACTTTACATTTGCACTCACGTGTAAGCCTAAGCCTTTAAATTCTCGGAGTTTATCTAAATCCCAATGGCAAAAATAAATGAGAAATTTACTTCTGGAATCACGGCAAACTCAACGGATTGTTGATTATAAAGATCACAATCCGTGATCATAAGAACTAAAAAGAAATAAAACATTTCGAAGCAAAATTTAATATTTTACATTCACTATCAAAAATTAAAGAAAAATATCCTTTTTCTTGCAGTTTATTTCACATCAAGATAGTTTTTTTCAGAAAGCCTGTTACACGAAGAATGGTATTAGACAGTGGAATAAAAAGAAGGAATTAATTTTGTTTGGTCTTGGTGGTGATCATTTTCTGGACTTTAGAGGATTTAGATTATTTTTGCTGTAGTACGGTGTCAGGAAATTATCACAAAGACAATTGAACCTAGACAGTCTGAGAGAACAACCTTCTACTGACTGAGAATTAAACAGATAATCAGACACTGGCCTTAGGCTTTTTTACGTGCAGTTCTAGTTCTCTATTCTGGTAGTCAGCATTTCACATGTAAGCATTTTCTTATAAATGCATTATTATTATCAGAAATGTGTCATTTTGACAAGCCATTAATAAAAATTCTCTTACATACGGCTTGACAGGCCACTAGTCTATGAACATGTTTAAGCCATAGCAATACCCTATCCAGTTATGTTTATATATCCATGCTACCGGGCTTTCACTGCAATATTTTTCTTCCATTTCCTATCACTACGATGATCTAAAGTATACAACTAGCTACCTGATAACTATTACATACCAGACCTTATTTTGTTAGAAGTTTTGCTAAATAAAAGTAAAGTTCTTGAAAAGCTTACTTTACAAATACAGTTATATAAGGGAGTGTTTTTGTTGCAGTAATACTCGTATGCATCTTATATACATACTGTGAAGGAACCCAAAATAAAAACAAAACAGAACAAAAACAAACAACATAATACATCTTGTTTTTTGTGTATTTTTATGACACATTATATGCAATTTTGACTTTTTGTTAAAAAAAAAAGAAAAAAAAAAGATAAAGATAAAGAAAAGAGATTTAACAATATTATTCTGGGCTGTAACTGTTTATTTGCTCTAGTGAGAAGTCATTTCATTTGTAAATAATTGAGCTGCACAGGGTTCAATAATTACGATAATTATGAGTTATTATAGAAACCATTTAACTATGATATTTCATTGTGCAACTTTGTATTGCAACTTTAATGTTTCATTCACAATTGTGTTTTTAGGTTTACTGTCAGTATCATGCGTTGGGGTTGTGTTACAAAGTGGAATGAATATTTTCTGAAGCAATAAAAAATTCTTATATAACCGGCATGAACTCTTCTGGTACATGCCTGTGTTAGATATCATTATCACTTTCATAGTACTTTTATGCTTTTACTAAAACTGTATCTCGTACAGTGTTAGCATTCAAGTTTCATCACTTCTGAGTCCATTGCTTCAGGCTGAATGACTTTTGTAGCGTGAAGTTTCATATCGACAGTGTTATGTAGCTTGGTTGTTAGCTTTTCAGTCTCTCATTCAAATCATACTTGCTTCAGTGGTGGGATACTTTACTGTTTGTTTGGTTCAGGTCTTGGATTGCTGTTGCAGTCTTTTTCTTTACTCTGAATCAACAGAGTCTAAAGCAGATGCGTGCCTCCACCGCTCTTGTTTGGCCTTAGCGCTCAGACAGTCACAACATCTGCTGCTGCGCTTAGGTCATCACCGCACGCCTGAAGGATTGAACTGACAGTGGGGTCAGTGCTGGGAGGCCATTATGTGCAAAATAAGCGATGTCGCAGTTGGTTGAGATACTACTGCTGACTCTCTGTAGCTGCACAGACAGAGCAAAGTGCAATCAAGTCTTGTATTGAATTAATGTATGAACTGGAGAAGAAAATCCACAGTAATCTGTTTGCCCATTGAGAGAAGACTTTGTAAGAGGATTGGTGTTTTACGCTTGGATCCTTACACTGCTCAATATGGGACAGGCCGACTGTTACCCCACTGCGGTGTGATTAGTATCATATGTTGTGCTTCGTTCCGGCTAAGCCCAGATCAGATCAGATGTAGGCCGATAGCCAGAGACAGAATTCAGCCGCAGGACACTTCTTATTGCCCAGGGTATTTTTATCTACAAAACCTCAGCTAATTTAGCATGTTTTCTTGTGCTGATTTATACAGTTTGACAATATAAGCATTTTAATCTTGATTTAAATAATAAGACAACCCTTTGATGCTGTATACCAAATGAAAATTGACAATAACAATCCCATTGTCAAACCATCGACAATAAAAAAACAGTATATTCTAAAACAATTTTGAAAAAGTTCTTGATCTGTCCTGTATGTAATTTCTTTTTCAGAATCTATATTTGTACAAAGGAGTATCTGTCTCTATGTTGTTTGCTATTCAAAAACAACCCTTTAATCCTACTGCTATTCACCTTTTAAATATAAATTCTGTGTAGATGTATGGTCTTTTTATTGTGTGCTCTATTGACTTCATTTATTGTTCAGAATTGCTCCACTGTTTGTTGAATGTTTGGTTGTCCATTATGTGTTTCATGGCTCAAACTAATGGCCCTGGTGGGATTCATAAAGTCATCTGAATCTGAATTTGTCTCAGTGGTAGTTTTGGTATTGATTAGTATATGGGTAGTGACTTTTTTTTTTTTTGGCAACATTATCTTCAGTACACAGTGTAAGCTGAATTTACATATTGCAATGATTATAAGAACTCAGTGGAGGCAAGGCAAGTTTATTTGTAGAGCACAATTCCTACACTGATTAATTCAAAATGCTTTACATAACAACAGATATGTATTAAAATCACCACAGATATATATTAAAATCACAATACAAACAAATATACACATGAACAATAATTTTTAAACATATTTTGAAAAAGTTCACAGAACTAAGAAGAAAGAAGTTAAATAGAACTGTTTTGTGCCAGAATTTGAACATTGTCAGAGTAGAGGCCTGCCTCACCCATCTTCAGGAAGACTGTTCGAGAGCAGGTGGTCCTCAGAGTCTGAGATAATTTATATTGCACTAACATGTCAGAGATGTACTTGGAGAAACTTGAGCACAAACAGAGCTGCTTTAAAGTCTATTCTCCAAGCCACAGAAGCCAGTGCAGAGACCTGAGCACAGGACTAATGTGATCGTACTTCCTGGTTCTAGTCAGGACCCAAGCATTCTGGGTGTACTGCAGGAGAGGCCGTAAGCAGGCCGTTACAGTAGTCTAACCTACTGGTGACAAATGCATGGATAAGTCTCTCCAAGTCTGGTTTAGACACTATACACTTCAAAAAAGGCCTGTCAAAAAATAAGAAAAATAAACTCAAAATAATACCCTTTTACCCTAATTTAAGTGAAATTATCTGCCAGTGGAATAAGATTATTTTACTTATCAAGTTTACTTAAAACAAGTCAAATAATCTCAATTTGATGTAGTCCTGTCAAGTGAAAAAATCTTAAAATTGGACTTTTAAGATTAATTTGCTTAATTCAAGTAAATTTAACTAAATTAGATAATCCCTTTTTGCAGTGTAGGTCTGATACTAAAAAGTGGATCTTATTTAACATTGCATTTGTAATTGAAAACAATTAACATGTGAATTGTGATACTGTACACTTTTTCCAGTTTGCATGATTTCTAACCTACTTTTATTTTATTGTTCGATAAAGTGAAATTAGTTCAATTATACATCAAAGGCATTTAACATTAAGGGTTATGGCTTTCTTCAGAGGAATACAGTACCTTTTCTCATATAGTACTCAGGAATATTCCATGATTTTGTTTGATTTAACCTCAATATTATATCTTTATTTTGACTTAAGATTCAACCAACAGGCACTTAAATGGACACATGAGAGAAGTGAGAATTACATATACATAATACATATTATTGAACGGAATTGAGTATAATTGCTCGGAGTACACATAGGCGCACATAACACCTTGAAATGGCACGATGATGGATTGGGGAGAGATACATGAGGAAGCAGTCTTTTTGGTTTAATTTACATATTGAGTAATCTGCTCATTTAGCTTATGTTTCATAAGGCATGGGTAGAGAAAATAATAATAAAAGCATCTATTTCAAATTGATTGTGGTTAAAAGACAATAGCAGTCCTCAGCATTTAATCAGAGTAATGGGTACAATTGTAACCTTTATGTCTGTGAGTTAATCATCTCATCCCACATGCAGTCTGGTGTTCCCTTATTTTTAGACAAACCATCTGTCAAACAACATATTTTTTTTACAAACCTAATGGCAAAGCTTGTGGGGAACGTCTGAGTCCTGTGACAGCACATTTCTGGATTGAATAATGATAATCCTGCTATCTTCTGTAGTGTGTGAATCTAACAATGGGACTTGGGTGTGGAAGACTGACGCACTGGTGCAGCGCTGTCTCCTCCCACAGAGAGGATCACTCTCTTTGCCTCCTGCGTCTTTGTTCCACTATCACAAACCCACACTTTTTAGCCTTCAAGCCTCAAACATCTGCATCTGTCCTCCTTGATGCATTTCTGCTCTTGTTGACTTTCATTTTTAATGCATCATCCTCACATCTTTGTCTCTTTTCTTCTCCTTTACATCATCATTCTAGTGGTAGTCCGGCCTCTTTCTTATGCCCTCTCCTGTCTGTTTATGATATTGCAACAGGATGACAAAAAGGCTTGGTAATTTATTAATTTCAGATTTTCTTTACTCCGCTTTACTTCCTGTCTTGTATCTTGCTTTCTGATATATTTTTTGAGAAATTGGATAGTGGTCAAATTTAGATATGACATTTCTTGCAGTTGACACTGTTGTAACTGTGTTTGTTGATTGGTGGATCCTGGATTTCACTTTTTATGTTATCTTATGCATCGAATATTCAATAAACAGTTGTAAAATTGCAATGTTTATTCTCACAATGAGTGTAACATTAAAATCAACATCCATTACCTGGAATTAGTTTTTCACAAGAGAAAATGTACATTTTTTTATAAACATGAACAATCAGATAGCTGCTCAACAGGACTATTTGACAAAGTCATCCTCTATTAAGCTTGTGTCAAACCCTGTTCCATTCACTCAATGCTGCTCATATTCCCAGTTGTCCTGGATTAAGGCCATGCTTCAGTATCAAGTGATAGTTTTCCTCTCTTCACTCTCTAATACAATTAGAGAGCATGTAGAACAGTTTTGAAAATATTATTCCAAAGGTGATTTTGTGAGGCTAGTATGAACATTCTCAGACAATATGATCAGTGCAGAATGTGAAAGTGACAATTTACAGATCAGTTTTCAATCACATGTTTCGAGATCTTTGAAGTGTTTGCATTACTGAGCTGCAGTCACAGTCTGAGTTTGTCTGATGGGGTGATTGTTATATCATATATATAGTATTATATATATATATATAATGTGTGTATTCTTGTTTAAAATGTTGTGAAAGTGGAAGATGGTCTTGCTATTTTTGGAGAGCCTTAGCAAAATTGCCAACATAATTTGGCCGAACATCAGTTGTTATAATATAATTAATATAATATAATTTTATAAATAGCTTTCTTCTTGTACTGTGAAAAGTGGAGCAGCCCTATGAAACCATTTGAAGTGCTTCTGCGAGGTCCTCTGTAGGCCAGCCCTCATCTATAATTTAGATGTGACTTTTTTCTGGGCCAAACCCTCAGCACATTTCCACCTGCAGTGCTCTTCACATGCAGTACTGCAGTCTACTGCATATTGACTGCATGACTCACAGGGAATTAAAAATAGTCCACACCTCTGCGGCCCTGCACTTATAATATATAATATATAATAATAATATAATATATATATATATAATAATATAATCACTAGATGTGTTAATAAACTTATGGTCATAATAGGCAGTGCTTTGTTCTGAGCTACATCCTTGTATTGTTCAAATGTGAATGTGCCAGTACAGTTTCTGCTTATAGTGGATTGTTACTTTTTTTTTTAACTTGTTATATTCACCATGTTATGTTTTTTAGGGTAGAGGGTTATACTGTAAAATGAGCCTGTATATCACTGTATGTTCTGATACTCAGTAGCGCTGTGTATGAGAAAACAACTGCTGTGAGCAACGAAATGAGATAAAGTGCTCCTCCTTGTGGCAGAAAAACGAACTACTGTACTATATTTACATACAGTATGTGTGTCACATTCAGTCTAATCGGATATTGACTACTGCAGTGACTAGTAAAATGACCAATATATTTCAGTGAGACTATTGATCAATGTCCCATTTTCACCCATATAATTCAGCACAGACCTCACTTTCCCTGTTTGATGGACAAATGGAGGTTAAGGTTTTTCATATTCTTCACCGAAAAATTGTATTTCTAATCCCATGAAAATTATTTTTGCTTAAAATAGAGGGTGAGTGAGAATGTGTCAGAGTGAGACTAGACTCTATACATAATACAAATACATAATACAAATGTCTAAAGAAAACATAAAAAAAACAATAAAAAAACAAACAACAACTCATAATTGTCATCTTATATGCTGTATGGAGGAGGTGGAGCAGGGCATTGACAGGGTCTGTATCTGTGTCACCATGGATACCGTACAGAATGACTGGTGCCCATGGGAACTGTATTTGTCACTAGGCTGAAGCCAAACCAATCACTGTGCAGTCTTGAGGTGACATTAATTCTCACCAACAAATACAATTTCCACAATCACTTCCTTGTTGCAATATTACAGTTTATTCTATTGATGTCTTTCGTTAATGGTCTCTAGACTACACTATTGTTCAAGAGCAAGCCATATGTCTGTATATTATTTCATAATAACACACTTCACCGTCTCTACTAACCTTAAACCTTAAAAGGCTTTTTTATGGTGAAAGGTATAACTGCAATTGCAATGTCAAAGCTGTAAGGTGGCACCAGTTGTTATTATACTTATGAAGTAAGTGAACTGTGTTGTGCCCTTAGTCTCTAAAAAAGCAAATAATAAAAAAGTATTTTTTGTGTAGTTTTTGTGACCAAACAGTCTTTGCTCATTTTACTTTTGTTAAGGTTATTTTAGGTTTTATTATATAATAAGACATAATGGCCTATTGTGCATTTGGGTGTGGCAGTATCTTAGACAATCAGTAAATGACAGCACAATACAAGTAAAAGGCCTCCAAACCTAACATGATCTCACCATGACATCTGTACGTCTGTCAGCACATGTGGGTGGGTGTTGTGCACTCAAAGGGTGGGGGTGGTTTGAAGTCCCAGAAGGCACTGTGGCTACTGGGTAGGGCATGGCAGTATGGAAAGGTCACGCTTTCTATACGGGGAAAGGGAATACATTCAGCCATTAAGCTGAAGTCACTCAATCAGATGCAGCTGCAGAATGGCATCATCAATGCAGTACTGGAAAAAAAGCATTGTGTGTGAGATTGGAGACTGCAAAATGTATTTATTTATTTTTTAACCACAAATACATTTATTTTAGCCTGATATGTCAATGAGATGAAGGAGCACAGTAACAGACAAGAAAGATACAAAACGCAGTTTTCAGAAAACAAGCCTGTGCTTGTGTCATCACATTGGTGTGGGTGTGTGCACAGGCGTCATGTCTGTTCTACGGATGGCGTTGCTATGGAGATACAGCAGAAGGAGAGAGTGTGGGAGGAGGGGAGACTTGCCCTAAAGCATCCTTTGGCAGCGCCCTCCCCCCTTCAAATGACATATATACAAGATTCAATGCACCATACATGATACAGTGGTGTCAAATGCATGCAGTTGTTAGGAGGGGTTAATATTTGGTTGATGTGGTGCTTGTCTATAAATAATTTAGAGAGTTTGAAGTCCTGTGGTCACCGTCTACTAAGGCTGTATTTTCCAACATACACACAGGCTTGAATATTTACACTGTATTGAAATATTATGATGTCCGTACTGTAGTTGAGTAGTGAACGTTTAGTATAATTGATTACTTTGCCTAGATTATGACAAATGTTCTATGCTCTCGTATTTGAATATTGTTTTTAATATTGTTTACAGGTACGCTTCCGTATGGCAGTGGAGGATTAGGTGGAAAGCTGTGTGTTGATCATCACCCTCATCTTGTGTCCATCCCATGGCTGTCTGGACGTGCACTGTAGTAGGCTACACTCTCACTGGGCTTTTCTGCTGAAATTACAACTGTTTCTGTAAATATCCACCAAATGCATGTTGACAACAGTATTAATTGTGATTTGTAAAAAAAAAAAATCTTTAATTAATTAATACTAGAGGTCTTTAAAAACAATATGTTTGCTTTCTGCTAAGGGAATAGTTCAGTGTTTCAAAGTTAGAGTGTTATTTCGAAGTGGAGAACAGTGCTAACAGGGACTAAACTACTTTTATATGAAATTTTTATGAATTATATAGAGCTTCTTATTACAAAATAAGGGCTGAGTAATACAATGTGATATGTTATGTTGGATAGATGAATGTATACCTTAATATTTCTTGCATGCTAAATGTTATTTTCAACAAAAGCAGTAATGTATCTTGCTTCTTGGACAATAGACACAGACTGATTTTATACTTTTATTTATATTGCACAAGCCACACGTTTTAGGGGGCTTTGTAATAACGTGTATGTGTCAAGTGATGTGCCATGTCTTGGGGTTGCTTTTGGCAAAGCAAAAGTGTTGTAAAAATACTTCTCATTTAATAGTCCTGTAAAGTTTACTCCCTGTTAAATTTACTCCTATATGCTTTTAGAGTAAGAAGCATGTTGTGAAATATATTTCAGGTAATAAACTGTAAAACACTAATTTCTGTACAATATTTGACATGTTGAAACACTAAACTATTCCTTTTAAAAATATTGATGTGATGCTATCAGCAAGTGGCAGAGCTCAACCCTGCATTATGTCTCATTTTAGTGTGTTTTTGTGTCAACTTCATTGTAGCAGTGATGTGCTGTTGATTTAATTAAAAAGACAATGCTATAGGATTGATGCTGTGGACTCTGACCTTCAAATAAACTATGAATCAGTGAAATTCATTATGTGCTGTACATAAGCCAAGGAGAATTGTATGTGTGCAAGCTCAGTGCCATTGTTTCCACTACATTAAAATAATTGAACACACAATTTTTATGGTGAGCTATTATTTTTTTTATTATTATAGTGTTTTGGGGTCACTGGATGATTGTGGTGGTTATTAATATTTGCAAATCAAATCATGCTTCAGGCTGAAATGACAGGGGCTTTGAATCCAGGGCTTAAAGGATTACATGGGAGGTAGGAGTTTCTATTCCTCATGCTTGCAAAAATAAATGTGTGCTCTAAATGAAAATATAGTTTTTATCTGGGGAAAGAATGGGAGCATTTAAGTGTCATCTTACTTTTATCGTGTATACACAAATATTAACATAATATTCAAACAAACATTAACAATTATAAACAAAACAGCAGACACAGAGAGCAACAATTCAAAAGA